>JAAAKG020162092.1:0-29093 GCA_010014905.2 Druon quercuslanigerum
GCTGACAAGTGACAACTAGCCCACAAACAAAAATAAATTGTCAGGCCTTACCAACCTGACATAATCAGCACCCTGGTGCCTCTCATACCAAATTTTCATACTACCCTCGCCTATTTGCTCGGGACGTGACACTCATACAATTTTTTTCGTTACTTATTGTTTATTCTTCGTTTTTTTTTTACATAATAAAAAGTACTATAAATTGATGGTCAATATACCTTATATCTACATACTTAATATACCTAATATACATACTTAATATAATATATATAATATGTTTAAAAAGTAATTTTTTAAGCAAAGAAAAAATCGGTTCAGGGAAATTTTTTAACTCAGTCATAACTGTGGGGTTTTAGAAATTTGCACATAACTTATTTTACCCGCAGTATGGGGTGCTGTGTGAGCACGATACTTGGGATTTTTTTAAGCTTATCTTTTTGCATACTACAATGGGAACACTTTTTGGTAGTTGTCCAAATTCGATTATTGGATTTTTGGTTTTATTATTAGGATTTCTATACATTACCTTGATTGTTGGTCGATAAAGAGAATGTTGAATTTGATTAAAAATAATTTTTAATTGAAATTTTATTAAATTTTGAAGTTAACTCAGGAAGATTCCTGTGCCGAAATGTAACGAAATGTGATGCAATAATAAATGGGTAAGTCACTATTTGTTGAATTTTTATGTACCATAATCACTATCATTAATTGTAATTATTATAAATACTATAGATATTGTGATTGTTAACTATTTTACTCTGCATGGTTTAGAATAAACAGTTTTTCTTCATCTATAGGCAACGAACAACTAGGGTATTTTGGATGGTGGAGGGGGAAATTATATATTCCACCCGGGCGTGAGATATCTGCAAAAGGGTCTTTATATTATGTATATTGTATATTTCTATTGAAGGGCTGATAAAACTTGAAATAATTACGGTTTTTTCCGAAGTGTTATACACTGTCGGTAGGCTTTGCATGGGATATTTCAACCATGTATCACACTTTATGAAGTAATAAAATTGATAGGTGCTTATTTTAATAATAAAATTTTCTGTTCTTGGAATGAATATTCGTTTATGTTTAACGAAACCCTTATTGACCCCAAAAATGGTTGCTCGACGAATACTGAATTTTCATTATAAAACGTTAAAATAAAGAAAGCGTAGGACCGTTCTTTGCCCACGCCAGCAGCGTAGGCTACATCAATAATTTGAGGAATCGGCAAAATTATTCCCAGTTGAAATAAAGAAATAATAAAATTTAGTATTATGTACAACGGGGCTTTCGGGGGCTTTTTCTCCGAATGAAACTGATCCACGGTACTCGTCGCATAGACACACATATTGCCAGATCACAAAATCAATTCCTAAAAATGATAGGATTTATAGAAAATGCACAAGATAAAAGGGTTCGTAAATTTTGTTTACAAAGAAAAAAGCAAGTTAAAATTTTGGAAAAAGTACACCCTCATTGTTACAGTGTTGGTTTCTATACAATTTTGGAAGATATATCAGATGTCGTCAGAAATGCTCTAACTGAAAAAGATATTGCTTTTGATCATTTCACCGTGTGGAATTATTACAGATTATTAAAAAATAATAAATTAAACATATCTGACATGTATGGTCGAGAAAAGAAAACCTCATCTTCTACTGTTTTGTTTAATATAAATTCTTTTTTTGAATGTTATTTATAAATCCCGCGCACATCTGGTGGCCCGCGCACAAATACCAACGGACAATCACCGATTGTCACTTGCTTCAAATATTTTTAATTTACGACATAAGAAATTATAAAAATCTAATAGTTAACTTTAGAAGATAAGAATTGTTAATTTAAAAATGTTTAATTGCGTAAGGAATAAACGCACTTGCAGTAATAGAAATATTGAGAGATTCAGTACAAAAAAGTTTTATTACCAGAATTCTTTGAACCTCAATTTTTTTCCTTTTAGATGAAGCTCGGATTTGTTTTAGTTTCAAGTTTATGAAGTTTGCATTGTTTTATTTATTAATGTATTAGTATTCTATTGATTCGTTTACTTATACAATCTACAGTATACCTGTTATCCTTTAGGTTGAAGTCATCTACATTTTCCTACTGAAATATTTACGTCGCATAAGAAGCAGTTTCATTGAAACCAATTTGGTTACACATTTCTTTAAAACTGATGTCACAGAAAACTTCTCTATACTTTTTTTAACAACTTCTCGCCAGCAAGTTTTCATTTGATTAAACTTTATTCGATAAACGAAACGCTTAAATATTTTGTGGGAATAAGTATGCAAGAAGTTGGAAAATAATTTTTCATATTTTAAAAATAAAGATAACAATTTTTATCTTTAACTGAGATTGTTATGAATACCATAGGTATGTGGATTTGAGAACAAAGTGATGATGAAAATAAATTGAAAATTGCATTTTTATAAAACTCGTTTTTTGCAATTTGTTCAAAAACGAAAAGATGCGATTTGTTTATAAAAGTAAAGAAGCTTCAGAATGTAATTCTTTGAATTAATGAGCACAACAAGGTTTCGAGATACAGAGAGAGGGGGCAGATAAGAATCTAATATCTAGGAGCGTATTTTTCCCGAAACCAGCCTTCTTTAACGATCGGTTGTGTTCTTACTCAACAATAATTCTAATGAAAATTCTAAAATTTACATTCTGAACCACAATTTTTAGTTCTTGACTTGAGAGACTTTAAAGAAATATAGTTCTTTGATTGGAATTGTTGATCACGCGAGAACAGGGAGTTTCTTTGAATTGAAAGATTTGTTAATAGTAGATAGTAGATTTGTTTGTTATCAGATTATTCAATTATAGGAAAAACCTGTTTGGAACAAACCTGTTTAAAAAATTAAAAATTAAACGAATCATTCGTGATCAGAATGTATTTGTGAAAGTCAAATAATCGAGAAAAAAATTCCCAGGTTTTCCCGGGCCGTTAAACTGAAACAATTGAAAAATTCAATCTTTTATAAATTTAATAGTTCAAGTATTCCTGGTTAAAAATAGAAATCTATGCTGCTATTTCATATTCGGAATTTTGAAAATTACATCACATTAAGCAATTGCATGTTCGAAAAATGAAAAATTAGATAAAGTATTATTTTTTAATGGCACATTTAAATTGAAAACTTTTTCAAACAAATGAATGTAGAATAACGCGATATAAAATAAATAGTTTCCAAGAAGTTAACAGTAAAGTGAAGATAAAAAAAGTAGAAATCAAACTTATATTTGTCATATTTGAAGTAACTTGATTTATTTTTGTGAAATTTAAACAAATGTAATTGTTAATGTGAAAAATTGTTTTTGAACTTTAATTTTTAAAAGTCTGTGCATAAACACTTGGAGAGCGTAATGACCGCACGTTTTTAGAAATTTAATAAAGCTGTGATAAAGTTGTGGTTTATATACGTAATACTCTATAAATCGATGCGACTGATACCTTGAAGGTTACTGGACATTCCGCGATTTCTTCTGCGGACAATCCTTCAACCGCGCCGGTATTCATGTTTATTTTAACCCGTGCTAAAATCCCAAAAATAGAGGTAAATATTGGGCGAATATATGTTGTGGTTTTTGGTTTTTCTAATAATGCACAGATGTCGCCATTGGATGTGGATAATACAATTTGTTCTTCAGTTGGAAGGGGATTGAGGAAACGAACTCTTGTTCTTAATCCAATTGGCAAATCTGTAGGAAAAACGTATCTTCGGAGTTCGAATATCCGATTCGGATAATCATGGGGAATCAGTCGAATAAATGGAAGTTCTTCAAATCTATATCCAAGTAATTTTGGAATAGTTCTCCTGCGAGTAGGAGACCTTGACCTGCCACGAAAAGGTGGTTCGGAAGGTGGTAAAGACCTCGCAGAATCATGATGTGTGGCGACAGAATGGGCTGTTTCTGGACAATGTCCGCCGTAAGTAGAGGAAGAAGATTCACAGTGATGTTCACGAGGTTTAGGGTCACCATGAGGTAAAACCGGGGACTGTGAACTTAAGCCTGAAAAAAGAAATACGGAATGACTTTTTTATTTTAAGTACCAACACAATCTTATACTAGTACATCATAAGTTGGAAATGAGTTCGAATTTTTAGAGCCCAATTTAATAAATGCCTATAATTTCATCTGATTCAGCGTCCTCAGAAAACATTTTGAAACAAATCCATTCACAATAAAAATTTTTTCTTACATTAAAAATGTTTCAAATCGTTCAGAAATATGTTTGAACTGTTTTGTTTCTGACATGAGAGCTCACATGAAAAAAATTAATCGAAAAGTATGGTGACAAATACTTAACAAAAAGAGTATCAGAAGAGTGAACAACGCCCGAAAAATATTTCTTTAAATATCTTACGTTAATATTTTCTTTAAGTAACGTGCCTTCGACTCTGCATCCATGGTAGGGCGCAACAGAGTTGATACACTAAACCATTTAATTGTACCCTTGTAACTTAATGCAGAAGGTAGGCCGCGGTACCTTGAGATCGTCTTAAGCCCGGATAAGTGTTTTCGAATAAACGTCTTAGATAAATGACTAATACAAGAATTTGAGATCAATCTAATAAATTTATACAGCCTTCCAAACTTCACTTCCCTGCTCACCAAACGAGGCACGCTTACCCGGAAATAGCTAATTAATATAATAATGTTAACAATATAAAGAATTATGGAATACACACGTAGCACTGCATAACTCTTTGCGACTTGTTCCTGGGTGGATGCTGGGCACTCCGCGATTTCTTCTGCTGTCAATTCCTTAACCGCGCCGCTATTCATGTTCATTTTGACCCGCTTTGGAAGCGGCACACCAGGTATAAATATTCCGCGAAGAATCGTGAATCTGCCTGCTTTCCTTCCCAATATTGCGCAGACATCACCATTGGATGCTGATAATACAATTTGTTCTCCGGTTGGCATGGGATTCACATTATGCTTTCCTAATCTCAATCCAATTGGTTTATCTGGAGGAAAAATGTATCTTCGTAGTTCGAATTTTCGACTCGTATTTTTGTGGGGAATAAGTCGAATAAATGCGAGATCTTCAAATCTATATCCGAGTATGCTTGGAAAATTTTGCCTGAGAGTAGAGGAATTAGACCTGTCATTAGGAGGTGATTCGGACGGTGGTGAAGACTTGGCAGAATAATGAGGTGTGGCAAGAGAGTGATTCGTATAAATATCAGGATTAGGGTCCTGATCAGGCTCAAGCTTGGAGAGTGAAATTAATTCTGAAACATAAGACACAGAATATATTTTTTATAAGTGTCTACAAATTTTTTTTGTTACACCATAAGTTATAAATAAGGTTGTAACTGAGGGGCTTAATTCCATAAACGCGTGTAATTTTGTCTCGTTAAAGAATTGTGGCGTATGGAAACTTTAAAAACGAGTAGCATTTTTCAAGAGTATAAGTTAAGTTTAAATACATAAATAAAACCTTTCTGTTCAGGTGCTCCATTAGTGCACGCAGGTCATTTGTGCTGGTAAGCTTGGGCAAAGGATGCCTCCTTGTTGGTTGTACATATCTACACTCATGTAAAGTATAACCAAACTACCTTCAAAGGAGCTGTAGTTTATTTGGGATTTTGCTGTTTGCATACTCGTTATTAATATCCGAATGTGTTTCTAGTGGATCTGGTACTTGGTGTTTATTATCTCTATCACATGTAGTGTTAGCTTCAATAAGGTCTTTCATGTGCAGACTTTTCAAGGGGATTTTATCAATAGGAGGCTGCTGGTTCACTTTCATTTTGATGGCAGCTATTTCAAGAGGCGAAAGCAATATTTTAAAAGATATTGAGTGTCTTAGATCTGCTAGATTTTCCTCATTTATTCTTGTGAATCCCTCTGGGTACCTAAGTAAGAAGATTCGATGATCTTTTCTGCTCACATTTTGCTTACTTTTCTCTACTGCTGCTTACCTTAACGACAATATCTCTCAGTGCGAGTTTCTTTATGTAAGGGTACTTTCAAACCAATCTCCCTCTAAAATTGCGCCCTTGCTCAATGTTGACTTTATTTTTAATATAAAAAAGGATAGATATAATTTTTCTTCACGGTCTGTTTTTTGTCTTTTTTTACATAATAAAAAGTAATATAAAACAATGTTCAATATATAGTTATATCTACATACTTAATATACATATAAGCATCCTTTAATTATTTAAAAAAAGTTTTTTTAAGCAGAAAAAAAATCGGCTCAGCGAAATATTTCAATTTCGTGAATAATTGATTACTAAAAGCATGTAGAATCATGCATGAAGCATAACTCTGGTGTTCTTGAAATTTACATATAACTTATTTAAACCGCACCATGCGGTGCTGTGTGAGAACCGATAATTGGAAGAATATTACTTACATGTTTTTTTTATTGTGATTTGATAATAATCAAAATAAAAAAGATAAAAGAAATAAAGAAAGAGAAGGAATAGGCTTTGGTTGGTTGCCTTAAAAGTTTTCTTTCTTCTTCGCAAATTTTGCTTATAAAATGTTCTTTTTTAGCCATTTTTTTAAGCGTATCTTTTTTTCAAACTAGACTAGGAACAGTTTTTGGTGGGTGTCCAACTTTGAGTATTAGATTTTTGTTTTTAGTTTCATGAAACATATACATTAACTTGATTGCTGAACGATAAAGGGAATGTTAAATATTATTAAAAATTATTTTTCATGCAAATTTTAAATAATTTCTAATTTAACTCAGGAGGACCCCTCTACCCACCAGTCACTAACTATTTGACTTTTTATGATTTATAATAAACAGTTTTCAATGTTCTAGAGGCAACAATATACTAGGGCGTTTTGGAAGGGGTTGGGGGCATTATGAATTCCACCTGGGCTTCAGATATTAGCAAATCGCCCCTTATATTATAAACATTGTATATTTATATTCACGCGCTGATAAATCTTGAAATAATTACAGTTTTTCCAAAGTGTTATACACTGTCGGTAGGCTGTGGATGGAATGTTTCATGTTATGCATCACACTTTAGGAAGTTATAAAATCGACAGGTGCTTAATCTAATTCTAAAAATTCCTGTACTTTACATAATATTCGGTTAGGTTTAGCAACACCATCATTCACATCGTAAATAGTTCTTCGCCGCTTTCTGAATTTTCATTATAGAATGTTAAAATAAATACAGCGTAAGCTAGTTCTTTGCCCACGGTGGCAGCGTAGACTACATCAATAATTTGAAGAATAGGCAGAATTATTCCGAGTTGGAAGAAAAAACTAAAACAAAATTTAGTATTACGTACAATGGGGCTTTCGAGGGCTTTTTGTCTCAATTGTAAATTTTCTCCCCCCCCCCCCCTTCCCGCCAATAACCCGAGCGTCTCTTTTCGGCCGATAAATTTGAATATTCAGTGCCGTATCTAAACTTGTTTGCATTGCGACACTGAAAGCTATTGGGTCATACTTTTGTTCCAAGGTCAAAAAGAACATAATGATATCCTAAGCTTTGGCATGAAAAATAGGTTTCTATCCTGTGTCGACCTCGGCTAAAGCTGGAGCAAAGTTGTGATATGAGTATATTTTACGTGAGAAGTTTTTCCCTGGCCTTTACATTACAAAATTTCTGATTTTCTAGAAGCTTAAAATGATATTTACCTAATTAATAGATAAATTATATTATTATATTCACCAATAGAATTCAGGATAATGGTCAAGCATACGATCAGAGTACACACAATGCCCATATTTTCTGCTTATACGACAAACTGACTAATGTATTAATTAGAAATTTGATTAACAATGTAGCTGATGAGTACTCGATGAATATTCGAGATTATAGAATGTGTACGATAGTCATTATCTTTCATGTTAAAAGCGTCAAATTTGTCCTTCTGAGCTATTTACATCTGATAAGAGTCAGTTTAAACAAAAATAATTTGGTTAAGTCATCTTTAAACAAAAGCACCATTCTCTCAATTCAATTTTTAGTTGCTGTGACAGAAACTCCTAAAAATATTTGTTCAAAACAAAATATGAATTTTATTAATATTATGTTGATGCACTGAGGGTTGAAAGGATGTGTGGGGCTAATCACTTGACTTTTAAGCATAGATTATTATAAATATGCTAAAATTGTAACTCATATGGTTTAATTATTTTTTTATACTTATACACACTATAAGTACACATTATAAGGAATTTTAAGGAATTTATAATATATGAAAATATTGCTTACGATTTCAATATTTCATAGGAATCTGAAACTATTTCCATGTAATGAAAGAAATTTCGATTTTTCGCATATTTAAATTTTTTTTCTTTTGTAAGATATATTTGGTTATATAAAAAAAATCTAAAAAAACTGTGTCTTTAATTTAAGGTGAATATTTTTCTTATTGTCGAAAACATCTTAGCAATACTTCCACGTTTATTGTAAACTTAGTCTATTTTCAGGCTTGAAAACATTTATTATCTTCTAGACTATTCTTAACAATTAGATTCTGAAGAGGGTACAATCATTTTATAAATCAGATGTTAATATACACTAAAATTAGGGTGCTATCAGATTTTACGAAATTTGGAACTGAATCCTAGTTATAGTCCCAAAATTATCTGAGTTTTACACCGTGAAAGAATATTATTATACACATATTACTAGTAATAAATTGTGTCAATTTAAATAGCATTTTGAAAGTCCTTAAATCGTAAATTATTTATTATTTCTGAATAAGATAGAATTATTATATTATTATATTATCATAAATAATAAGAAGGTTTTGTTAAATTCTTAAAATGCGTCATGGTTCGTGAATCTCAAAATTATTTAAATCTTCGTCAGTCGTCAAAGATCCTGGAAAAGTATATGTAAAACATCGTAATTTTTTGTTTTGAAAATATCCTTGTAGAATTTTTAGGTTGGATGAAGCAAAAACCTCTCCAGAAGTCCTATTCAGTTTTTGAGCTGTTGCTGATTTTTAAAAAATTCAGTAAAACTCAGGGTTATTTTATTGTGTGTCTACTACACGATACAATTGCTGTTGGTCTCAATAATAAAATCTTTTTAAAATAAAAATTGTAATATGTACAACATATATAAAAAAATCGATAGTTGGAAACAGATTCATAATCTTGCGACGAATAAATTTTTAGAACATCGTTGCAAGGTTTTAAAGCATATTTATTGTATCAAAATATACCGGAATTTTACAAAAACTTTATGTTACTCATATAAATACCAGAAAATAGGAAATAAAGGAAAATGTAATAAACAGAAGGCACTTTCATCGATCGCAGCTCAAAGGGGGTGAACGGAACTTCAATCCTTTCCACAAGGCAGGACATTTTCGTTTGAAAAAGCGTGTATGCCTTAAAATCTCCTGCCTGCCAACGGGGGCTTAATACCTCCGATCAGTTTTATTACAATGGTGTAAGCGATATGAATATGAATAAACTAAATGTATATATTTGTTTTCATGTTATATTTTATTTTTGAAAAAAATACATATTCCAAGCCCAGCGGGGGGGTAGAATGACCGTGAAAATTTATTTTCGGGTGTTAAAATGAACGGTGAGACCATTTTTTGCTGGCGCCGGCCGCTAGTGTAGATTCTACCGTCATTTTTAGGAATTTGCAAAATTATTTAAACCTGGTTAAAGTGAAAAATAAAACAGAATTTGATATTCCGTAAAACGGGATTTCCGTGTTTTTTCCAGGATGCGAAACTCATGGCTTTGTCATCTCTAGGAAAAAGATTCACAATTAAATTTTCTGTACAAATGTATATACTTTTAAAATTGAATGTTAGATATTTTTTCTGAAGGTTATTATTTAAAGGTTGCATTTTCCCTATATGATGAACTATCAGAATTATTAACTTTGGAAAGCATATAGTTAACTAAATTATAAATATATTATATGATTATATTCACCAATAGAATTCAGGATAACAGCCTACGATAAAAGCAGAGTTCACAAAATCCTCAGCTCTTCTAGGTTAAGGATAAGTTAATATATGTATTAACTGTATATTTAATGAACAGTATAACATAAATTAAGAGTTATATTAAATAAAAAACATTATTTATGTAGGAATCAGTTGTATTCTCATTCGTTAATAATTCTAAAAAAAAATAAAAAAATTAACATTTTGAACTACCAGGAGTTTTTGAAGTCAAAAGATTTTTTCAGTCATTTACTTTTTTTAAAACTTTTTTATTTAAAAAAATGGGTTTTCTGTTATTTAGTTAGTTTTTTGAATTTAGTAATACTCGCGTACAAGTTACGAAAGTTAAGAAGGGAAATTCTTCAATTATCGAAAAAAAACTGTTCGTAACAAAAATACATGATCATGAAAAATATGATCCTAATTTATTTTAAATTATCTCTATAAGCACATTCGCTTCGAGGTGAGAAATGATTAAATCATACATTAAATACTACAGAGTTCAACATAATATAGAAAATGTCGCATTTTCTACGCACTGTAATCGAGCGTAAAACACCAGAAAAGTGATGAGATAGTACATTTCGATACACGTGTGTCGAGTGTGCTGAAAATCACCCTTCACTCAAGTATCGAATAGTATTTTACACCACGAAAGCCGAAAAATCATGTCAAAGTTGAGATTTTGAGGTTAGAGTGGCATAAATGTATTTGTGCAAGCAAAAGGAGCTTTGACAAAAGCAGAATGGCCGTTTTCATCGAGAAAAAAATTCGAAGGTTTTTTCCCGAGATTTTAGGCATGTGATACTTCGAGATGCTATAAAATATCATAACGGACGTCCCTGGATGTCCAGGAAGTTGGCAACGCCAACTTTAAATTTTCAAAAAATGAAAATTGTGCTGAGTTGTGCTAGGTAATATGAAAGAGGCACAAACTTGAGCCACAAATCAAATTTTAATATCTCTGACGATTTTCGAAAAAAAAAACAATTTGAAAAAAAACCTGCCTCGTTATTTCTAAAATTTAAAAATATATAACTTGTGCTGAATTGTGCTAGGTTTGTGCTGTTTTGTGCCGTAAAGGATTTTTTTAAAATGTCAAAATTTGACCCCAAAAAATTTAAAAACTTTTTTTCACCATCTTAATCCAATATTTTTAAAAAATAGGAATTTCGAAAATCTGAAACTTGTGCTTGATTGTGCTAGGCCAGCACAACAAATAACTCTAACGTCAGTTTTCACTGGCATTAATATTTTCCGAAAAAACCGGACTTTTTAAACTTTGAACGCATTCTTTACCCAAAATTTTCAAAAATACGAATTTCGAAATTCAGAAACTTGTGCTGGATTGTACTAGGCTAGCACAACAAATAACTCTTAGTTAAAATTCTGCTGACTTTAATATTCTCCGAAAAAACCGGATGTTTTAAATGTAAAGAATGCGTTCAAAGTTTGAAAAATCCGGTTTTTTCGAAAAATATTAATGCCAATGAAAATTGACGCAAGAGTTCTTTGTTGTGCTAGCCTAGCACAACCCAGCAGAAGTTTTAGATATTCGAAATTCCTATTTTTTTTAAATATTGGATAAAGATGGTAAAAAAAGGTTTTTTCAATTTTTGGGGCCAAATTTTGATATTTTCAAAAAATTCTTTACGACACAAAACAGCACAAACCTAGCACAATTCAGCACAAGTTTCATATTTTTGTATTTCAGAAATGCCGAGGCAGACGTTTCTTTTTTCAAAAAAGTTTTTTTCGAAAATCGCTAGAGATATTAAAATTTGATTTGTGGCCCAAGTTTGTGCCTCTTTCATATTACCCAGCACAACATCTTATTTTTCGAAAAAATCAATTGGCAAGGATGAAGTAAAAAAATGTTTTTTTCATTTGCGGGGTCAAATTTTGGTTTTTTCAAAAAATTATTTACGGCACAAAACAGCACAAACCTAGCATAATTCATGACAATTTTTATTTTTTGAAAATTTAAAGATGGCGTTGCCAAATTCCTGGACATCGTCCCTCGAATATTTTTGGAGAGTTAGGAAAAAAAATGTTATTGTGCTAAATAACAATTGTATGCATTATTTTGAGGTTAGGGTCGTTTTTCAGCTCTCTATCATTCCGTTAATGTAGTTCTTCGCCGCACCAAGGCTGTCCGTAAGCATTTACAATAATTATGGGAGAGTATTGAAACAAACATAATCTCAAAATACACACACATCAAATTTAGCAAAATCAAATTTTTTGAATTAACCGACAGAAAAAGTGTGGAGCGCCGTCCGTTAGCATATAGGCTATCATTTCCCAGATTTTAAACAAAAGATATTCCTCATTGTAGGAAAAAAGCAGGGGTTACCTAAAATTAGTGAAATCGATAATTTTCTAAGAATCACATGCCCTTAAACCCAAAAATTAAAATTTTTAATCTTTTACGAATTAAATATTTTAAGTACTTCTGGTTTAAAATATAAATCTGCGCTACGATTTCATATTCGGTACTCTCAAATGAAATGTGAATCAATACAATAATATAAACGCAATCATATAAATGAAATAGTTTTGAAAAAGTTAACAGCTAACAGAATATAAAAAAATTTGAAATAAAACTTATATTTGCGATAATAAAAGTAACTTGATGTAGCTTTTTGAAAAAGTTGTGAAATTTAAACAAATTTCATTGTTTATGTTAGAAATACATACGGTTGAATAAACGAGCCGCGCAATCGAAAGCATAGGTTGCTTTCAAAAAGTAAGAGGTATAAAATTTGTTTAATCAAAAATATTTATATATTATCCATTTTAACAATCGTAGTACAGGGAAAATAATTCGCACATTAGTATTATTGCCATAGCCTTTACCACAAAAAATCCTGAACAGTTGATCTATTTACATTCCTCTGATTTATTTAGTACATCATGCGCAAATCGTTGACCACTTGACCAGTTGACCTGTGCCCGTTTTTTAATATCTACTTCATCATAACAGTCACCTTGTAGTGTCGAGGGTACAAATTCCAAAACAAATAAAATCCACCCTACTACAGGGCAGTAGGGAAAATATTGGTGTAAATAATTCTGAAAAATTTAGTATTGAAGCTGCGGACTTTCTCCTTATTATGCAGCAAGTTTATAATTTATTTTGGGTAAGAACTGAAAGATGTCAAGTTTGTTGCAAGTATCTTTCGAGATTTATAGTGAAACTGATATCTAATAGACGTTTGTTAAATCGAACAGATACAGTAAAATGATTTTTTTATCAAATAGGTTGAATTAGTGGTACGTTAATGAAAATAAATAAAAACTCAGGAAGAACCCTCTGCCCGTCATTAAGCTCCATTTTCAACCACTGAAACCAAAAAATGTCAATTTGTATCTTCAGTTGTAATTTCGCATAAAATCTAATCTGATGTGAACATAATAATTCTAAAGTTACACTAGTCGACTCTGGGTATAATAAAAGGTGATGCAATGATGAATCTTCCAATCGTTATTTTTGTTATTTAACATAATAATAAATAATAATATTCGTTATTATAAATACGATAATTATTATGATTGTTAACTTTTTTATTTTTCATCATTTACTATCAACTGTTTTCAATGGTCTGTGTACAAAGAAACACTAGGGCTTGGGGTGGAAATATTATACACTCCACATCAGCATCGAATGTCTAAAAACAACTTTATATATTATGTATGTTGCTTACTTATATTGAAGCTCTGATAAAACTTGAAGAAAATTGCGGTTTTTCGAAGTGTTGTGCACTTTTGGTACGCTTTTGATAGAACGTTTTATGTATGTATACACTTTATAAAATAATAATATTGATAGGTGCTTTTTAAAGTCTTATCTTATTGTTAAACATTTCAAGAATATATTCCCAAAATTTTGAGTCGATATGAGGAAAACTCTTAAAGTTATTGTCTAGTTAGTCTCCTGTCCTTTACAATATAGCTCTGACTCATAAACTTTTAAACGCGCTTTTCTCAAAACTACTTTTTCAAAGTCCGTGTTCACTGCTATTTAAAAACTACTTGACTCATTCATTTCAAACTTGGTACACATTTTCTATATACAAAATACGTCCCCCCAATTTTTAGTTAAATTTTATTTTGTACATTAAGGGGGCTCCTTACCAAGAAAATGGCGGGATTTTTCGTGAAAAATAGCAGTTTACAATGTAGGTGGCCACCAAAATTTTGATAAAACTCTCACCTTATTTTGCATTATCTGAATAAGCACATTCACTTCAAACAAAAAAAATTATTAGAAAATACATTAATTATAATGGAGTTTAACATAATATAAGTTCGAAAAATTAAAAATAAAACGAATCATTCGTGATGAGAGTGTATTTGTGAAAGTCAAATGATCGAGAAAAAAATTCCAAGGTTTTCTCGGGCCGTTAAACTGAAAAATTTTTAAAATTAAATCTTTTATAAATTAAATAGTTCAAGTATTCCAGGTTTAAATATAAATATATGCTACTATTTCATATTCGGAATTTTGAAAATTACATCACATTAAGCAATTGTATGTTTAGTCAGCCCTACTAGATAGCGCTAAGTAGCCTCTATTGAACGATTCGTAGTACGCAGTAGTCCCGTTTAGTAGGTCCCACTGTACGCTTTGTTATTTATACTAATTCTGTTTCCTAGGCCTCATTAATCCAGCGTACTGATTAGTAGCTCCTACCACACGATCAATAAATTTTACTAGTAAAAGAAGTCGTAAATAATAAGCACAGGGTTCTAGAAAAAAACATGAAGGAAGTTTCGAATATTGTTTTATTAACATACTTTAATTCATATTCACGTAAATCAAAATGTACATTAATTATTATCCATTAATATACAATTTCACAATTATACTATTTTACACAGCATGTTTTAGCATGGGTTACATTGCAAAAGAGGGGCGTCATTTCTGGTTTGGCTGAAAAACTCTTTTTCGGTAACAAACTTTTAGGATCTTTTATTGAATGATAAATGAAGCGATTATCGAGGTAAAAGGTTAAAGGCAGGGATTTGACCATCATTATTTCTGTGACTAGTCTGAGGGATGCTTTACTGCTCCCGCATGAATCATGAAGTCGGATATCGTGACAAACCCATATTTGCGACATCTTCGTAAGAAAAGTAAAAATAATTTTAAACTTTTGCCTCATCAGATCGCTTAATTTATTGTTTAATTGAAGATTCTAAAGTTTGTTACCGAAAAACAAAAAAATCCAGACAAAACAGAGGTACTCTTCGAATTTCCAACTTTTCATAACATCTTCCATATTTGCAAAGATCATTTTTGAGAAAACTTACTTGTTAAGAGCACAGTACAGGCACAGACAAACAATTATTGCACCCCGAGTTCTCTCAGTGTGCGGCGTGATGCACAGATCACAGATCAATGAAAATCAAGATGGAGTCGATTAGTATTCGAGGCAAGCAATAGTAGATGGTACTACATGATTTTTCCGTTTAGTAGCTCCGACTAACTAGATAGTCAGAAGTTGTACTGTTCAGTATTTGACACGAAATGCATAGTATAATATACAAAACGATCGTCTACTAAATGGATATAGAACGAATGACTAAATGAATTCTCTCAGTGTATAAAATAAATAGTTTTCAAGAAGTTAACAGTAAACTGAAGATAAAAAAAGTAGAAATCAAACTTATATTTGTCATATTTGAAGTAACTTGATTTATTTTTGTGAAATTTAAACAAATGTAATTGTTAATGTGAAAAATTGTTTTTGAACTTTAATTCTTAAAAGTCTGTGCATAAACACTTGGGCAGCGTAATGACCGCGCTGAAAGCGTCCGATCAGTCTAAAGCGCAAGTTTTAAAAAATTTAATAAAGCTGTGACAAAGTTGTCGTTCATATACGCAATACTCTATAAAGCGCTGTGACTGATACCTTGAAGGTTACTGGACATTCCGCGATTTCTTCTGCGGACAATCCTTCAACCACGCCGGTATTCATGTTTATTTTTACCCGTTCTAAGATCCCAAAAAGAGAGGTAAATATTGGGCGAATATATGTGGTGGATTTTGGTTTATCTAATAATGCACAGATGTCGCCATTGGATGTGGATAATACAATTTGTTCTCCAGTTGGCAGGGGATTGAGGAAACGAACTCTTGTTCTTAATCCAATTGGAATATCTGTAGGAAAAACGTACCTTCGGAGTTCGAATATCCGATTCGGATAATCGTGAGGAATCAGTCGAATAAATGGAAGTTCTTCAAATCTATATCCAAGTACTGTTGAAATAGTTCTCCTGCGAGTAGGAGACCGTGACCTGCCACGAAGAGGTGGTTCGGAAGGTGGTAAAGACCTGGCAGAATCATGATGTGTGGAGACAGAATGGGCAGTGTCTGGACAATGTCCGCCGTAAGTAGAGGAAGAAGATTCACAGTAATGTTTACGAGGTTTAGGGTCACCATGAGGTAAAACCGGGGACTGTGAACTTAAGCCTGAAAGAAGAAATACAGAATGACTTTTTTGTTTTAAGTACCTACACAATCTTATACTAGTACATCGTGAGTTGGAAATGACTTAATTTTTAGAGACAAATTTAATAAATGCCTATAATTTCATCTGATTCAGCGTCCTCAGAAAACATTTTTAAACAAATCTAACATGAGAGCTGACATGAAAAAAATTCATAAAAAAGTATGGTGACAAATAGTTAACAAAAAGAGTATCAGTAGAGTGAACAACTCCCGAAAAAAAACTTTTGATGCTAGTAGGCTAGCATTGGGAACTTTACGTAACGACATTGTTAGGCTCTTTACTCGGAGTAAATACTTGAGAGACTGATCAGCAACCTGGATCAGATCAGGGTTTAAGACGATCTGAAGGTACCGCGGCCTACCTACCTCTCGGCGACCTATTTCTATTGGTCAGTGCTGGGCTGGATCTCGAAACGCTGTGGCTCTCAACCCTCGCCTTCTCCATTAGGCTACAAGGGTGCATTTAAATTGTTTAGTGTATCATTTCTGTTACGCCCTACCATGGATGCAGAGTCGAAGGCGCGTTGCCGCGTTAAAATTTTTTGGCAACTGAAATGAACTGTAACGTACATTACTTAAATAAAAAAGTAACGTCCTATATTTAAAGAAATTTTTGTACTATTGATACTAAAAATATTAATACTAAATCGAATATGTATGGAGTCTACTTGTGAACGAAACATTCGGTTTTCTTTATTTATGATATGCAGACAATTATAACCATTTGCATGCTTTTTTATAGGCGCCTACCTTTTTTGGTAGAAAATTCATTTGTTTTGTTGAGAATTCAAATATTTTGCTGAAAATTTATTTTATTTCCTTAAAAACTCATTTCTTAAACTAAATTTAAAACTATTTTTTTTGCTTTATATTTATCAATTTCAATTTAAAATTAATTTATTTAGTTTGAAAATTGTCTTTTTTCGTAAAACATTAATTTTTTCCGGTTGAAATTTACTTTTGTTGTTAAAAATTTACTTTTCTAACTAAAAGTTATAATCCTTATATCTGGGCAGAAAAATAATCTTCTTGAGACTGAAATTCATGTATTTTGTTGAAAATTTGGGTATTTAGATTGAATATTTATATCTTAGGTTTAAAATTCATTTTATTAGGTCTAAATTATGCTTTTTTTATAAATCCATTTTCTTCTGGGTTGAAAATTCATTTTTTTATGTGAAAGCTGAAATATTACATTTTGGCCGGAAAATACAAATTTTTTACTTGACAATTCATGATTTTTCTTGAAAATTGGTCTATTTGGTTGAAATTTTCATTTTTTGGTTTTGAAGTAATTTTGAAGTAAATAGATGAATTTTAAATTAAAAGAGATGAATATAAAACAAAATATAAAAAAGTTTCAAAATAAGTTAAGGAAATCAAATAGATTTTTAATTATATATTTGAATTTTCAACAAAATAAATCATTTTTTACTAAAAAGATTAGTTTCCTATAAAAAAAGAATGCAAATGGTTATAAAGCTCCATAATTCAAAAGTAAAGAAACCCGCATCTCTCATTCACAATTATACTCCACACCTATTTATTTAAGTATATACCTATGTATACCTATTTAGTTTTATCGTACGTTAATATTTTCTTTAAGTAACGCGCCTTCGATTCTGCATCCATGGTAGGGCGTAACATAGTTGATCCACTAAACCATTTAATTGTACCCTTGTAACTTAATGCAGAAGGCGTTGGTTGAAACCCACAGCACTCCGAGATCCAACCCAGCACTGAACAATAAAAAAAGGTCACCGAGAGGCCAGGTAGGCCGCGGTACCTTGGAATCATCTTAAGCCCGGATCAATGTTTTCGAATGAGCGTCTTGGGTAAATGACTAATACAAGAATTTGAGATCAATCTAATGAATTTATACAGCCTCCCAAACTTTACTTTCCTGCTCACCAAATGAGGCACGCTTACCCGGAAATAGCTTAATAATATAATAATGTTAACAATATAAAGAATTATGGAATACACACATAGCACTGCATAACTCTTTGCGACTTGTTCCTGGGTGGATGCTGGGCACTCCGCGATTTCTTCTTTTGTCAATTCCTCAACCGCGCCGCTATTCATGTTTATTTTGACCCGCTTTGGAAGCGTAGAATCAGGTGTAAATATTCCACGAAGAATCGTGCATCTGCTAGACGATTTTGCCAATATTGCGCAGACATCGCCATTGGATGATGATAATACAATTTGTTCTCCGGTTGGCATGGGATTCAGATCATACCGTCCGGATCTTAATCGAATCGGTTTATCTGGAGGAAAAACGTATCTTCGGAGTTCGAAATACCGATTTTGGTATTTGTGTGGACTAAGTCGAATAAATGCAAGATCTTCAAATTTATATCCAAGTATGCTGGGAAAAGTTTTCCTAAGAGCAAGGGAGTGATTTGAATGAACACCAGGATTAGAGTCATCATCAGACAGAAGCTTGGAGAGAGAAATTAATTCTGAAACATAAGAGTCCCGCTAAAGAATTGTAGCGTATGGAAACTTTAAAAACAAGTCGCATTTTTCCAGAGTATATATTATAACCCAAATTTAAATTCTGCACCTTTTTTACAAAAAATTGTATTTTCTGCCGTTTTTCACAATTTTTCTAGTTAATATACAAATATAAAAGTTTGCTTTTGCTGCAAAACTGTGCAAAAATTGACGGCAGAAGATGTTTTGAATCCCACGCTCGGATACCTTTCACATTTCCAAGATTAATTTTTGTTGCAGGGAAATTTTAATCTGCGATTAGCGTGAGATTCACACTTTCTTCTGTGTTATTTAAAAGTTATAAATTTCTACCCGAAAAATGAATTAATAGTACATTAATATCATCAAGGTAATGGAATGTCAAGCGAATGGTTAGCTTCAAAAAACTTTCAGCTTCAAAGCAATCAACAAAAGCATAAATACATCATCGCATGATTATCGCATCATGCGCACAAACTCCCTTGAAACTTATTTTCAGTTTATTCTGCCAAAAAATAGATCCTATTAATTCAGACATTCTAAAGCTTTGCATTTGTATTTAAAATTGTTTTAAATAATTACAGGAGACAATATAGTTCTGCTTGATTATAATCGTACATAAACTCGTCTCATATTTTTTGCAAAAATCATGAATATCAACAACTAATCATCACGAATTACGAGCCTTTATAGCATCTTACTAGATTGTATGATTGTATGATGACTTGCAGATTCTCGTATGAGAGCCTTCAGAGCCTCTTAAGATAGGTAATTAGCAAATTTTATTCTAGGCTTGCACCCTCACATTCCACTCACATCCTCACATGAATATCCAAGCTGATCTTTCATGGTGGATCCGAATCCCTTTTAGGTTCATAGTAAACGCGACATTACATCTCTGTAACGCATTTTATGTTGTGTTTAAATACATAAGTGAAACCTTGCTGTTCAGCTGCTCTATTAGTGCACGCAGGTCATTTGTGCTGGTAAGCTTGGGCAAAGGATGCCCCCGTGTTGGTTGTACATGTTTACATTCTTGGAAGTATAACCAAACTTCCTTCAAAGGAGCTGTTGTTTATTTGTGATTTTTCTGTTCGCGTAATAGTTATTATTATCCGAATGTGTTTATAGTGGATCCGGTACCTGGTTTTTATTATCTATATCACATGTAGTGTTAGCTTCAATAAGGTCTTCTATGAGCAGACCTTTCAAGGGGATTTTATCAATAGGAGGCTGCTGGTCACTTCCATTTTGATGGCAGCTATTTCAAGAGTCGAAAGCAATATTTTAAAAGATATTGAGTGTCTTAGATCTGCTAGATTCTCCTCATTTATTCTTGTAAATACCCCTGGGTAACTAAGTAAGAAGATTCGATGATGTTTTCTGCTAAAATTTTGCTTACTTTGCTCTACTGCTGCTTGATCTGGTGATGACTCTGATATCCTAAAATCGCCCACCTTAATTTCTAATTTAACTCAGGAAGACCCCTCTGCCCACCATTCACTAACTATTTGACTTTTTATGATTTATAATAAACAGTTTTCAATCTTCTATAGGCAACGAAATGCTATGGTGTTTTGAAAGGGAGTGGGGCATTATACATTCCACCTGGGTTTCAGATGTTATCAAGTTGCCCTTTATATTATAAACATTGTATATTTATATTCAGGCGCTGATGAATCTTGAAATAATTACTGTTTATCCAAAGGTGCTTAATCTAATTCTGAAAATTTCTGTACTTTACATGAATATTCGGTTAGGTTTAGCAACACCGTAATTTACATCGTAAATAGTTCTACTCCGCTTACTGAATTTTCATTATAGTACGTTAAAATAAGTACAGCGTAATGGGCAGAATTATTCCGAGTAGAAAGAAAAAACTAAAAGAAAATGTAGTATTACGTATAATGGGGCTTTCGAGGGCTTTTTGTCTGAATTGTAAATCTTCTGCCGATAAATTTGAATAGTCAGTGCCGTATCTAAACTTGTTTGCATTGCGACACTGAGAGCTATTGCTTCATACTTTTGTTCTAAGTTCAAAAAGAACATATTGATATCCTAAGCTTTGGCATGAAAAATAGGTTTCTATCCTGTGTTGACCTAAACTAAGGCTGGTAAGAAGTTATGATATCAGTATATTTTACTTTTATGAACATACTATATACAAGTTTTGCAGAAAGTGCCCGTTTTTACGTTAGTTGGTACGTGAGAAGTTTTTCCCTGGCCTTTACATTACAAAATCTCTGATTTTCTAGAAGCTTAAAATGATATTTACCTAATTAATAGATCAATTATATTTTTATATTCACCAATAGAATTCAGGATAATGGTCAAGCATACGATCAGAGTACACACAATGCCCATATTTACTGCTTAGACGACAAACTGACTAATGTATTAATTAGAAATTTGATAAGCAATTTAGCTGATGAATACTCGATGAATATTCGAGATTATAGAATGTGTACGGTAGTCATTATCTTTCATGTTAAAGGCGTCAACTTTGTCCTTCTGAGCTATTTACATCTGATAAGAGTCAGTTTAAACAAAAATAATTTGTTTAAGTCATCTTTAAACAAAAGCACCGTTCTCTCAATTCGATTTTTAGTTACTGTGACAGAAACTCCGAAAAATATTTCTTTAAAACAAAATATGAATTTTAATAATATTATGTTGATGCACTAAAATTTAAAAGGCTGTATGGGGCTAATCACTTGACTTTAACGCATAAATTATTAGAAATATGCTAAAATTGTAACTAATATGGTTTAATTATTTTTGTATACTTATATACACCAGATTGTTAGGATCTCCAATGTCTTCAATCTTTTAAATAGACGATAAAGAGTATGAAAAATTATGATATGATTCAATATAAGAACTTTCAAAAAGCTATTGGCTTCGAGTCAAGTAACATGTCACTCGAAGCAAGGACATTTTTGTTGAGCCAAAGACATATCTTTGTTTTAGAGAAATAGTTTTTTGGTTAAATATAAGGTGAATATTTTTCTCATTGTGGAAAACATCTTAGCAACACTGCCACGTTTATTGTAAACTTAGTCTATTTTCAGGCTTGAAAGCATTTATTATCCTCTAGACTATTCTTAATAATTAGATTCTGAAGAGTTAATATACACTAAAATTAGGGTGCTATCAGATTTTACGAAATTTAGAACTAAATCCTAGTTATAGTCTCAAAATTATATGAGTTTTACACCATGAAAGAATATTATTATACACATATTACTAGTAATAAATTGTGTCAATTTAAATAGCATTTTGAAAGTCCTAAAATCGTAAATTATTTATTATTTCTGAATAATATAGAATGATTTGGGTTCATTATGCAGAATTATAAACAAATTTTCTATGATAATTGTTATTAACATAATTTATTATCATAAATAATAATAAGTTTTTGTTAAATTCTTAAAATGCGCCTTGGTTCGTGAATCTCAAAATTATTTAAATCTACGTCAGTCGTCGAAGATCCCGGAAAAGTATATGTCAAAGATCGTAGTTCTTTGCTGTAAAAATATCCTTGTAGAATTTTTAGGTTGGATGTAGCAAAAACCTCTTCAGAAGTCCTATTTAGTTATTGAGCTGTTTCTGAATTTTAATAAATTGAGTAAAATTCAGGGTTATTTAATTATGTGTCTACTGCGCGATACAATTTTTGTTGGTCTCAATAATAAAATCTTTTTAAAATAAAAATTGAAATATGTACAACATATAAAAAATCGATACGTGGAAAAAGATTCATAATCTTGCGACAAATCAATTTTTAAAAAATTTTTGCAAGGTTTTGAAGCTTAGACAATGGTCTTCGAAAAAAGATAGGCCAATTGGCGGTGGCTTCAAAGATTTGAATTATTTAAAGACCGAAAAAATGACAATATTTTACTGTTACTCTTGCAGGTAATTCAATCGAAAAAGCAGAATATTCAATTTTAATGCATATTTATTGTATCAAAATAGTCCAGAATTTTACAAAAACTTTATGTTGCTCATATAAATACCAGAAAATAAGAAATAAAGGAAAATATAATAAACAGAAGGCACTTTCATCGCGCGCAGCACAAAAGGGGGAAACGGAACTTTAATCCTTTCCGCAAGGCAGGACATTCCCATTTGAAAATGCGTGTGTGCCTTAAAATCGCTTGCCTGCTAACAGGAGCTTAAGACCTCCGATCAATGGAAGCCAAACACGGGTTTCGATGCTTTGAATGCTATATATTATTGCAATAGTGTAAGCGATATGAATATTAATAAACAAAAAGTTTGTATTTATTTTTATATTATATTTTATTTTTAGAAAGGAAT
Source organism: Druon quercuslanigerum (assembly GCA_010014905.2). NCBI lineage: Eukaryota > Metazoa > Arthropoda > Insecta > Hymenoptera > Cynipidae > Druon > Druon quercuslanigerum. The sequence goes on from JAAAKG020162092.1 coordinate 23,237, forward strand.
GCGTATTCCAAGCCCAGCGGGGGGTAGAATGATCGTGAAAACTGTATTTTCAGGTGACAAAATGAACGGTAAGACCATTCTTTGCTAACGCCGGCCGTTAGTGTAGATTCCACCGTCATTTTCAGGAATTGACAAAATTATTTAAGCACTCTACAATAACTATGTGAAAGTATTGTAACAAACATAATCTCAAAATACACACACATAAAATTTAGCAAAATCAATTTTTTTTAAATTAACGGACAGAAAAAGTGTGGAGCGCCGTCCGTTAGCATATACGCTATCATTTTTAGATTTTAAACAAAAGATATTCTTTATTGTAGGAAAAAATCAGGGGAAAACTAAAATTGTTGAAATCGATAGTTTTCTAAGAATCACATGCCCTTAAATCAAAAAATGAAAATTTTTAATTTTTTATGAATTATATATTTTAAGTATTCCTGGTTTAAAATATAAATCTGCGCTACGATTTCATGTTTGGTACTCTCAAATAAAATGGAAATCAATATAATAATATAAACATAGTGATATAAATGAAGTAGTTTTGAAAAAGTTAACAGCTAATTAAATATAAAAAAATGTGAAATCAAACTTATATTTGCGATAATAAAAGTAACTTGATATACTTTTTTTGAAAAATTTGTGAAATTTTAACAAATTTAATTGTTTATTTTAGAAATTACTTTTGAACTTCAATTTTAAAAGGTCTATGAATAAACGCTTGGACAGCGTAATGTCCAAGCTCAAAGCACCAGATCAGTCTGACCCGTGGGCTTTTTAAAAATTATCAACGCCGTGATAATGTTGTGCTTTACACACGTAAAACTTTATAAAACTTTGGGATTACTTCCCTGGAGGTAACTGGACATGCCGCCTTTTCTTCTGCGGTCAATCCTTCAATTGCACCATTATTCATGTTTATTTTCACCCGTTCTAAAATCCCCAAAATAGAGGTAAATATTGGACGAAGAATTGCTGTTCTTTTTGATGATTTTCCTAATAACGCACATACGTCGCCATTCGGCGTTGATAATACTATTTGTTCTCCGTTTGGCATAGGATTCAAGACACGATTTATTGTTCTCAATCCAATTGGTTTATCCAAAGGGAAAACGTATCTTCGGAGTTCGAATGTCCGATTCGGATAGTTGTGAGGAATAAGTCGAATAAATGCAAGATCATCAAATCTATATCCAAGAACAGTGGAGAAAGTTTGTTTAAGAGTAGGAGACTTGGACCTGTCACGAAGAGGTGTTTCGGCAGGTGGTAGAGACCTGGCAGAATCATGAGGTGTGGCAACAGGAGTCGTGTCTGAAAAATGTCTGCCAGGAAAAGAGGAAGAAGGGCCACATCGATGAACAACAGCATTAGGGTCTTCAACAGGAAAATCCTTGGGCTGTGATCTTAATCCTGAAAAAAGAAATATAGGATATTAGGATATTAGGATATAGGATTCTTTTTATTAAATATGACTAATTATATCATTTTAATTCTCAAAATACCAGCAAACTTTGTTTTTTTTCAGAGACCTAATTTAAACTTAAAAAATGTACATACTAAAATTCAAAGTTTTGAATTCAAGTTAGCTGTCGTGCCAAAAGTCAGATATCTGAAAATAAGGCTTATTTTTTCCGGGAGAACATTATCTACAACTTTACTGTTTTCAATTTTAAAAATAACTGCATAATCAATTGATAAAAAGCGATGTTCAGGAAAAATTGAAATGCAAAAACATGATTAAAAGTAATTTTTTTGTGAATTTCAACATTTTTTATTGAACAAAAAGTTTTTTTTTATTTATAATGTTATCAGTTATAATACTTTTATTCCTAAAAACATAGAAAAACTATTTTTTTTAGATACCTGATATTTTGCACGACAACTACCCGAAAGGATTTTAGAATTACATATATTCATAATTTGTATATATAATTCATAAAAGAAAAGTTTACCATGTGAACTTAACGTACAGAAGTAGAAATCATACTTAATTTAAACAGCGCAATATCAATTAACATAAAATTTGTGTTATATTTAATGTATATTCATAGATTCATTTAAAAACATTTGTGAAATGTAGAAAAATTTAACTCTAAATGTAAAAGTCATTCGCGAACATTAATATTAAAAATGATGTGCATAAGCGCAGGGTTAACATAAAGACCGAACGCAAAATCTAGATGTCACTGACCGTCGCGTTTTTTCAAAATTTGGCAAGAGTGAGAAAACAACATGCAACATTGTATTAAATGATGAGCGATTAAACAAGTTAATTAGTACGAATATCTTGGTAGCTTATTGACTAGTGACGGAAAGATAGACGAGGAGTTAGATAGGCGTATAAACGAGGCTAAGATAGCAAAACATGGACATATGGAGAAAAGGACGAGAGTAAAATAAACGTGGTTGACATGAAGTTGTAGCGTATTATATGCGGGAAAACTGTGAGAGACAAAGTTGGGAACGAGATAATCCTCAAAGAATGTGATGCAGAAGAAAGAGTAGTTGAATGATAGGAAAAGAGATGGGTTGAGATTCTTCGGGCATCTTTAGAGAATGTAAGATGAACGACTAACGAAACATGCGTATCTAGGTAAAGTAAATGGCAGCTTAACCAGAGACAGACCGCGGACAGAATGGTTAGAATGTGTGAATAAGACCCTAATTAGAAAAGGCATAAGAAGCCACAGGAGCACGAGAGCTCGCATGAAAAAAGGGTGGACGTGAACAAAGCCAGAAAAGTATAACAGGACAGAAAAGTATGGTGACAAATGCTCAACAAAAAGAGTGTCAGTAGAATGAGTCGCATCAGTGTTTCGGAATTTAAAGAAATTTAATGCATTCTTTAAAAAATGTTTGGAAATTTAGAAAAATGTAATTGTAAATGTTAAAATTTAGTCTTCAATACATACGTATCACTGCATAACGCTTTGCGATTAGCTCATGGTTGGTTACTGGACATTCCGCTATTTCTTCTGCGGTCAGTTCTGCAACCTCGCCGCTATTCATGTTTATTTTCACCCGCTTTGGCAGCGCAGAATCAGGTGTAAATATTCCACGAAGAATCGTATGTTTGCATGTTCTTTTTTCCAATATTGCGCAGACGTCGCCACTGGACGTTGATAATACAATTTGTTCTTCGCTTAGCAGGGGACTTAGGACATGTTTTTTTGTTCTCAATTGAATTGGTTTATCTAGAGGAAAAACGTATCTTCGGAGTTCGAATTTCCGACTCGTATTTTTGTGGGGAATAAGTCGAATAAATGCAAGATCTTCAAATCTAAATCCTAGAACGGTGGGAAAAGTTTCCCTTAGAGTAGGAGATCTCGACCTGCCACGAAGAGGTGGTTCGGCAGGTGGTGAAGACTTGGCAGAATCATGAAGGATGTCAAGAGAATGGGTTGTGTCTGGAGAATGTCTACCAGGAGGAAAGGAAGAAGGCCCACAGCGATTAACGCCAGGATTAAAGCCATCATTAGGCAAACGCTTGGACTGTGAGCTTAATTCTGAAACAAGAAATGATTTTGCTATTTAAAAATTATAAATTTCTACCTGTAAAATGTGTCAACGAGACTTTCATATCATGAAACGCATGGAGGGTCAAGCGAATTTTTGGCAACCAAAAACGCTCATCATGAAAGCCGTTTATAAAAGTATATACATCATCCCATGATTATCGCATTGTCAGCAAGAAATCACTGGAAAGGTATTTTCAGTTTATTCTGCGAAAAACTTGAGTCTGTTCATTAAGGCATTGTCAAACTTTGCATTTGCACTCAAAATGGTTTAAATAATTTGTCTCATATTTTTGGAAAAAACCATGATTTTCAACAACAAATCTTTACTGTTATATTACGAAAAATGACTCTTCTTAATGAATTTTTTAATGATATCATTAAGCACTTCGTTTCCTAATATTTTGTCCTATACTTCCGTATTGTTATTATACTAATTTTAGACATATTTGTGCATCTGGCATATTTTATTATAGTAACTGTTTTTTATATCTGAAACCCTTAAAATTATTAACACAATGCATCAAAATAAGTATAAAATTATTCCGTGCAGCCATGTTTGTCAAAGAATTGTGCTTTTTTCATCACTGTGGAACGCGTTGAGATGATAGATACGGTTGAATAAACGAGTTATAAAATTTGTTTAAACAAAATTCTCATCTTAGTACTATTGTCATAGCCTTTACCCCAAAAAATCCTAAACAGTTTATCTATTCATATTTCTCTGATTTATTTATTACATCATGCGCAAATCGTTGACCAGTTGACGAGTTAACCTGTGCCATTTTTGTAATATCTACTTTATCAAAACATTCGTCTCGTAGTGTGAAGGGTACAAATTCCTAAACAAAATAAACTCCACCCTACTACGGGGTAGTAGGGAAAATATTGGTGTAAATAATTATGAAAAATTTAGTATTGAAGCTGCTGACTTTCTCCTTATTATGCAGCAAGTATATAAATTTATTTTAAGTAAGAACTGAAAGATGTCAAGTTTATGGCAAGTATCTTTCGAGATTTATAGTGAAACTGATATCTGATAGACGTTTGTTAAATCGAACAGACACAGTAAAATGATTTTTTGTATTAAACAGGTGGTATTTATGATGCGCTAATCAAAATGAATGGAAACTCAGGAAGAACCCTCTGTCCGTCATTAAGCTCCATTTTTAACCACTGAAACCAAAAAATTTCAATTTGTGTCTGCAGTTGTAATTTCGCATAAAATCTAATCTGATGTGAACATAATAATTCTAAAGTTACACTAGTCGACTCTGGGTATAAAAAAGGTGATGCAATAATAAATCTGCCAATCGCTATTTTGGTTATTTACCAAAATAATTATTAAAAATATTCGTTGTTATAAATACGACGATTATTATGATTGTTAAATTTTTAATTTTTCATAATTTATTATCAACTCTTTTTAATGGTCTATGTGCAAAGAAATACTATGGCTTCGGGTGGAAACTTTATACACTCCACCTGGGCGTCGAATGTCTGAAACATCCCTATATATTATGTATCTTGTTTACTTATATTGCATCTCTGATAAAACTTGAAGAAAATTGCGCTTTTGATGGTTATGTTTAACGGCGGACAATGTGAAAAGAGTTTTTTTTACAAACCCAACATCTCACGACGGGATCAATCGAATTGCATGAAGGTTGGAGTGAGTATATTTCAATTAATGTGTTTTTTTCCAAAAAAATATCATGCATTGTAAAAGTACCGTCGAGTGTATAGCTAAAATCGCAAAAAGGCCCATATTTGGTTTTAATTTTCCGGCATTGGAAAAGTTACGATAAATTAAGCTCGCTGCGAGCCCGCACGTAAAGGATACTGGGCCGCATCCAAATTATAGCGGAACCCCCCGAGGGGTCCCGAAACCAAGGAATGACGTGCTTGCCATCGTCGAACCGGTCAGTCGTTGCTCGTCCGCCCAGCTCGCAACTGTTTTTCGCGAAAGTATCTATTGCGCCGAGTGCCCCCTTACTATTTTTGCCATGCCGCTTTCTGGGGAAAAAGCCATCGGATCACCTCCTTCAACCTTCGTAGTCGTTCCCAATGAACACCTCGCGACCTGACTGGGGATTAACACGGCGACCATCTCCCAGCTACGGACTCGCGGTTTGCGACTATTACTTTAAGGGGTAATAAACGCCGTATTATTATTGTGAAATCCATCGTTTTATTGTGTTCATACCCAACTCCCGGCATACCATTTCCCTATCTCGCCCCCTTGGCATTACCTCCGTTATACGTGAATTTTTAATTTTGCTAATATTATAAACTCGTCGGGGATTCCATTATTTGGGAATTTTTAAATTCGGAAATTTTCT
>JAAAKG020162103.1:0-29087 GCA_010014905.2 Druon quercuslanigerum
AATAAATTTCGGTATCTTAATATTCGCTATTTTAATTTTCTGCCACTTGAACCATCGGAAAAATGACCGGCTGTCTCGCGTTTTGAATTTCACTTAACCCATCAAGTCCTGACTGGACACATTTTTAAGATATTTTTCAACGGCTCTGTTAACTAAAAAATCGGTCATAGAAAAAATCAAAAATACCTATTTCCGACGTAAAATTGTCTTAAAACACACAAAATTAGCTTATTGAGAATCTGCTATCAGATTTTAAAAATTTAAGATGGCGGATCCAATATGACTGCCAAAGATGTCAAAAAATGCTTCAATTTTCATAAAAATGCATATAGGCATTTTTGTCGGATCAGTGATTACGAATCCGCTATCAGATTTTCAAAATTCAATATGGCGCATTCAATATGACTGCCAAACATTTCAAAAAATATTTAAATTTCATGAAACTTCGTATAAGGGGAAATTATGAATTGGGAGGTTATGTGTCGCGTTTCTTAGCAGACATATATGGTATTATGAGTCGTTGCCCGACTTTTACCATGAGGAGGTAAACGCAGTAAAGAAGGCCCCTTCTTTTTTTTTATTTTTTCAAATTTTTCAATTTTTTTTATATTGTTATTAATTTTTTTTATAATAAAAGCTTTTACAATCAATAAGCCAATAACTTAGTATTAGGTTCTAACTTATTCATGATAAATTGAATAGCAGGGTGTGCATGAATATACATCGCACATCTTATAGATTTTCTGCGTCCTTGAACCACATTTTGTCAAATTTGAACATTTTTTTTTATTCTACTGTTACAGTTTCATGTAATTTACTTATTTTATCAATTTCATTGCTAGGCATATCTTCATGAAAATTGAACAATATTTTTTTAATTTTTGGCAGCTATATTGTATCCGCCATCTTGAATTTTCAAAATCTCGCAACAGATTTGTAATCAGAAATCCAAAAAAAAAAACCCCTTCATAAATTTTTGTATGAAAATTAAAACCTTTCCGACAATTTTGGCAGTCATATTAGATCCGTTGTCTTGAATTTTGAAAATCTGATGGCACATTCGTAATCAGTGACACAAAAAACCCACCTATACAAGTTTATATAAAAATTGAACAATTTTTTGAAATTTTTGGCAGTTATATTGGATCCTCCATCTTGAATTTTGGAAAATATGATAGCAGTTTTACAATAAGCGACCCAAAAACCATCTTGCACTAATTTTTATTAAAATTGCACAAAAATTGTTAGTGCAGGAAAATGTACCGTAAAAATAAAAAAAATCTGAATTTTTGCCATATTGGATGCTGCTATGTCTAATTGAAAAAAATCAACCACTACATTTTAAAGGCTGTAGTGCATGGAAACTTTTTAATGCACAAATCAAAAAAATCAACGACCGATTTTGATCCTAAAATTACATATTAACAATTTTTTTCATTCGACAATTCGTGTTTTATGTTGAATAAACAAATATAACTTCTCTAATATTCCTTTTTTTTAAATTCTAACTGCAGAACTCGAAAGTTCAGACAATTTTACGTCGGAAATAGGTATTTTAGATTTTTTCTATGACCGATTTCTTAGTTAACAGAGCCGTTGAAAAAAATCTTAAAAATGTGTCCAGTCAGGACTTGATGGGTTAAGTGAAATTCAAAACGCGAAACGTTAGGAAACTGTCAATATAAATTATTCCGAGCACTTTGAAAATTATATGTTTCCTAATTGGAAACTTTAAAAAAATTATAAAACGCTGTGATAAGACAATTTAATCTGAGGCCTGGAAACTATAGTTGTTTCCTAAATTAATTTTTAAATTAATTCTCGGAGGTTTTAAATTCAAATAATTATTCTAAATTGCAAAACTATTTCGCTATTAAAGATTTAAAAATTTCATATTACAGGCCATGATATTCAGTTTTAAATTTGATAATTTTAGATGTAAATATAAAGCAACTTCGAACTACAAAGCTTAAAATTATACAATTTCATAACATAGAATTGTAATACAGCAATCTGGTTGTTTATTACTTAATTTAATTTTTAATGTAATATCTTTAAATTTTCAGCAATTTTTAGTTAAAGATTTTAGTTAATAAATTATTTTCAGTTGAAAAATGTTTTATTGGAAAATTCTAAAAGTGAATAATAGTTCCCGAGGAAGATTTGACATTAAAAAATTTTCAATTAGGTTTTAAATAACAAAAAGACAAACATGAATTTATGTAACTGACATTGATACAGAAATAAATGCAAGAGTCTCTTATTCTAAATCTTTAAAGCAATTTTAGAATTCTGATTTTTTTTCAATTTGAAATGTTAACCATTTAAAATTACGATATAGTTTGAAATTTTATTTTGTTTAATTTAATTCATTTTTTTATACTAATGTATCCAATTATCTTTAATATCAAATAATAATTTCGATACATAAATTCTATATAGTTCGACATTTTAATTTGTCGAATCTTGATCGCTTCGAATTTAGAATTGTTCAAATTCAACAGTTTTTAATTTTTAATTACTTAATTTTAAATGCTTTTCAGTATAAATAGTACAATTTTAATTCCTAGTCTAATTCGACGACCCTACATAAAAATATTCAATTTGTAAGGTTTTAAAATTGCCCTATTTCCTAAATTTTTATTCTAAAATTATTCTATTTTGTGATTATTTGACTCAAAATATAATTCTTTATTTTTCAGGGCTTTGATGTATACATTATAAAATTTTATTCTTTTTTCTTATTAAATTTTCGAAAAGCGTTCAATATTCTTTTTTTATTACAGAAGCCTTTTTTTCAAAAATTATTAGATGTTTTTGAACAAATTAAAAACATTATTTTATAAAATTGGTTTTAAAATCGATTCTTAAATTTGCTAGTGGGTAATAAAATGCACCTTTTAGCATTTTTCTTTATTATACACAAAAATTTCCTTATCCGCCTTATACGATTAAAAGTCAATTGATTTCTTGCAAAAAGGTTCGCTTATGCTTTTTAATTTTCGCAATTAATCACATTTGTGAAAAAATGTGTTTCTCAAAAAGAGTGCATTTTTTCTAGACCGGAAGAAATCAGTAATATTTACCGGGAGAACCGGGAGAACCGGGAGGAATTCGGGAGATGGAAATTTGAACAATATTGCCTATATGCATATAAAATTATTCATTAATTTTATTGTTAAACTACAGATACATATAATGTGTATATGAATTTTATATTTTGTTTAAAAATAATAGGTTTAAAATAACCTTAGGTAAATAGTTATTGCTACATTAGTACTAAGTTGCATAATCAAGTAGGGGGATGACCCCGTTAACTTAAAATATTATGTTGTAATCTTAATAAGAACTATGAAATAAGTCGCAATTAAGCCTCTGAATAGTACAAGTCAATTTTTGGATAGAAAAACAGGGAAAGTTAAAAAAATTTAACCCCGAAAAATTGTAATAGAAGCTGTTTCGGGAGAACCCGAAACTCGGGACTCACCGCACCATAAACAATCAGGGCGGCTTGAATCATTTATGTTTAAGCTTCTTCCTAAAAATATTTTGTTTTTGTATTTTAGTTATTTTGGTTTTGTAATGTCATAATAAGCGACAAAATGTTTGTGCTAGAAAATCAGACTTGATAAAAGTTCTAATTTTTAAGTATGCATGTAAATATATCATGGTAATGGTTTTATTCAGAAAAAAATTCCTGGTCATTTCCTAGCTTTTTCTAGGTCGCAAACATTATTTATGGTCAATAAAATAAAAAAATGGAACTCTCAAGCTAAGCTTTATTCCATTTAAAGTAATAACGTATAAAACAGAAGATAGTAAGACTTTTAAATGAAACAACTTTCTTCTTTAAAAGGATTCGCTTGTTCTCACTGGCTTTTACATTCTCTCAGAGACAGCTTACTTCTTTAAAATAATTTTTAAACTAAATTTTCTAAGGTAAGAAGAATTGTCTATTTAAAATTTAATTTCAAATTTTTGTTTTAGATGCCAAGATATCAAGAGTTAAGGATGCATACTATGTACAATCAATTTCAGATGTTGCCAATATTTAAAATGATTTATAAAATAAAAAAAAAATCTATTATTAAATTGGGGAAAGCTTCACGGAAGCTTCTAAGTGTACTTTAAATAAAAATTGTTCATATTAAAATTGTTTATTAAATCATAGGTATTCAGAGTTTAGTATTTTGCTTTCTCTTTAGGGAAAGGTTACAATTCTTATTTATTTTTAATGATCAAGGCCTCATTGTATTCTTTGAAGGATTCTCTACAATTTCATTTGGGTGGTGTTAATTAAAATTTAAACAATGATTGCTTATAACAACAATAACTTTATGATTTCTTAATTAATTTTTTAAAAATAAAATCAACTCAAATAGAAATTTATAGGATTATTCGAGGTATAAAATGAGGGATTGATCATTAGAATTAAATAAAAATTGTAAATTTTCACTAACGAGAAAGAATAAACTAAACCTTTGAATAACTACTGTTAAATAAACAATTTCAAGCTAAATTATTTTTTTCTGAAATGTGCTCAGGAGCCTCCATCTGTATCTTTCTATGTAATCATTTAGAAAAACGTAGAATAAAATTATTTACTCACGGGAAGAGCTAGTACTTTAGCATTTAATTGGATAATTTTTCTTCGCTTTCATGTCATTTTACATAATTACAGCTGTGCACAGACTATTTCAAGACTTTTTTTAGAAATCATTAAAAAATTATAGAACGTCTTGTTTTTCATCATACAGCTATTCTGATTCTGTCAATATAATATTAATTATTTAAAACCACTAAAAGTGTTGCTTTCACAAAATGTGATGATGCACGTTAGAGGAAAAAGCAAAGTTAAAATTTCAGATGTTTCAAAGAGAACTTAAAAATTTTATGGCGAATATGGAGCTTTAAAAGAGAACATAAGGGCAAGACTTTCATTGTAGGTGCTGAATCTTATTTAAAAGCAAAATAGAATGAAAATATCTTTAGGAGTGGCTACATAGGAGCTAATAGAATAAGCAGCCTCAAAGTAGGGGCATAACTTCCACTTGGAGCATCCAAGTTTTTTTTTAATTTTCAAATTTTATTTATTTATTTATTTCAACTTGGCATGTCAGAGTTGGAACCATCGACTATAAGGCTAGTAGAAACAGTGAAACTTTTCCCAAAAACAAGAAGCAGCTAGCTCTATTGGTTTGACGAATATTATGCTGTGTGTGATTAAGTATTATTGAATGCTTCTACGTCCCCTCAACGCTAAACTCTTAAAAAATTATAAATTAATATTGTTTTAGTTTCAGTGCTTTAGCTTAGAATTACTCAAAATTTAAATGCTAGATTGCTTTTCAATTTTTTTAAATTACAAATCTTGTTTTTCTTTTTACAGAATGCAGTACATCAGCAAATGAAACCCCACACCATCGTGAGGTCGGATATAAGTTTAAGACAATTAGGTTGTGGTTAGACGATACTGGAACAATAGTGACGAACGCTACTTATCCGGGTTCTTTTATTCCAACTTCCGACGACTATTATCGAAATAACAATTTTTTGATCCGAATGGTTAGAGAAGAAGGCTTTCGATTTGTAGCCTATATAACACAAAATGAAAAACTTTTGGGAGTCCGAGCTCCGATAGATAGAGGTAAACATCCTTTAACATTTTGAGTCAGCCAGAGTGGTCAACCTTAGAGTTTCAAAAAAATTTAGCAATTTTGTTTATATATATATTTTTTTTTCAATTTGTATTCCTTTGTAACAAGAAATCATAAAAATCCCCCTGAATAATTAATCTCAATGAAATCGTCGAATTTATAAAATTTTAACAAATTTAGCTATTCGGATTAAAATTGAGCACCCCGATTGCAAAACGGGACATAACTCGGTAAAGTTGGAGGAAAGTTGGCCCCTGGCAACTAAAAATCGAAATTTGAAAACTTGATTTTTGAAAAATGCATTCTTATAGGAAATTAGATGGCGCATCTTTTTATCCCTAGCAAAAAATTGAAATTATTATAGTTGTCGAGATAACCATGATAATTATGTTTTTTTCTAAAGACGATTTGTAATTAATTTTTGGTCTCTCGCTCGTCGTCACATCTACAGTTTTTGGGATTTTTTAATGAAATTTAGAGACAATACTCTTCGAAGTATCCTTAGAACGATGATATGAGCGAAACGCGTATATCATTATTTATAACAAAATAAGGCATTGTTTTCTAGGCCATTTCTAATTCAATTCCTTATAATCTTCTATCGCTTCGTTTATCGAGCGAAGTTTGAGCAAACATAAACTTTCTATGGAGAAGTTGTTCAGAAAACTATAAGGTAGTTTTCTGCGAAAATATTTTTTCAAAAAACTGAATAGGTAAATAATTGCGAATGTAAAACTTGGAGCGCGCGATTCGTAACAATCCATGTCTATTAGACGCACGGAACCACTCGCATTACAGCTAGCGAAGGAATAAAAATATAAACAAAGAAATACCTGAAGTTATATTATATGAACCTTCAAATGTCGTTTTAGGTCTTCCAGCATCATAATTGTTGCAGTTTCTGCAGAACTAAATAGATCATTGTGCTTTTTGATACCACAATATTCACATCGTTCCGCGAAAAATGTTAGGAAAAAATGCAGAAATAACGTAAGCGCAATGTGTGAACAAGTCTTTCTTGGTTTTACTAATTGAAAACAAATTGAATAAATTAAAATAAATTTTGTAGAATTATTCTTGTAGAATGCATTTGACAGAATCCGCACATGTATTGTATGGAAATCATATAGAATTTTTTTAGAATTCAAGGGTAGAAAAGTTGACATATCTGTGATTTGAAAAATGTCATTTAATTTATATAACATTTTCATGATATTTTATTATTTAATATTTATTATTATATTTTTTAAAGCTTGTCCATTGATTATATCGATTATATTGATATATTCTTTGAATATATCCTAATTTGACACTTTTCATATTATTCTGAACTTTCGCATCATTCACCTGCGTACCTACATTTGAGTCCGCCCGTATGCGTCTCGCCTACAAGAGTTTAGTTCGCGCGTTTCAAGTTTTGCATTCGCAGTTTTTTACCTATTCGGTTTTGGAAAAAAGGTTTTCACAGAAAACTACCTTATAGTTTTCTGAACAACTTCTCCACAGAAAGTTTATGTTTGCTCAAACTTCGCTCGATAAACGAAGCGATCGAAGATTATAAGGAATTAAATTCGGAATGGCCTAAAAAACCGTTTTTTTTATTTTGTTAAAATAATGATATACACTTTTTGCTTATATAATCGTTCTAAGGATACTTTGGAGAGTATTGTCTCTAAATTTCAGAAAAAAATTACAAAAACTGTCGCAAGAAATCATCTTCAGAAAAAAAACATCATTATCATTGTTATCTCGAAAACTATAATAGATTAAACTTTTTTGTTAGAGGAAAAAAGATACGCCACCTAATTTCCTGTAAGAATGCATTTTTTATAATAGGCACAGAAAAATGAAATTAATTTAAAGGCATAAATTAGAATACGGGCAGTAAATTTTGTTTCTCTTCTAAGATTTTTTATTTGGCCCAGGCAAATATTGTATTATTCATCTTCTTACAAATATTTTCTTGCAATAATGCTTATTTTGCTTACGCGTTAAAATGTGTATAATTCTTTCTCGCATACCAATGAGCAACTTTTTTTTAAATAGTACATTTTAAATAATTCTAAACTTACATATTTTTTTAAAACGAATCAATTTTTACAAGATAAACCTTCTCATTATTAGATGCTTCTAATAATTTTTAATTTAAAATAAGTGATTTTAGAAGCAGTTTAATTACATTTTGAAGGATTATGCAATTTTAAATTAATATTTTTTCAATATTAAGTCTATATATTATCAATTAAGGAAATAATATTAGAATAAAATCAAATTTAAAATCCTAATTAACATCTAATAAATGATTTAATGTATAGAATTTCTGAAAAGAAGAACAAAGTTCCAACCAAAAAATGTACAAGAAAAGAGCAATCCATTGATCAAATGTAAATAACCGCTACAAAAGGCTGCTGTTGTAATAAAAGAATTAAAATCGAATAATAATAAAATGACAAAAATAAAAAAGAAGTAAGACAAATAAAATGGCAACAAAGCAAATCATGTTAATTCTCTTTTTTTATTTCTTTTGTTTTTTTACGTTCTCACTCTAATGAGAAGGTATTGGTTTTATGTAAAATTTCACTTTGTCGGTGTTTATCAAATTTTCACGTTTCGAAACCCCCTGTGCCAGAAAAAATCATTTTTACGAAGGTATCTTTCTGTCTGTCTCTAGCCTGTAGTCTGTATACTGTAGGCGCGATAACTTTCGAAAGGTGGATCAGATTAGATTCTGCTTGGGCACACTTTTTTCAGGCTTAAAAAGAAAGAACAAGTTCGTGAAGCAACCATTTCGGATAAGAATTCCAAAAGTGAGCACATTTTCAAAGTATTTGAGACAATTTTTTTCAGGATTTAAAAATTTGAAGTATAGTTTTTTATTTTATCCTGGAACTCGAATAATTTATCCTAGTCACTTTTTTCGATAAAATGAACATTATCAGTGTTATATCATTTTTAAGATGAAAAAAAAAAAAATTTACATTTTAAGCCTAACAGCGCATGATGTGAAAAAATGTCAATTTAAGAGAAACGTTTATTTTTCAAAGTTCGACAAGCTTATCATGACAAATTTTTGAATTTTGTCGAAAAATTTTTTATTCAAATTTTGAGCATACAAAAATTAATGAAAAATCAAAAATTCCATTTTGCGGCCAATTTATGCTAGATTCGAAAAAAAATGAATAAGCTAAAATTGCGCGCACTAAAAAACTACATTAATAATAAAAAATTTAAGTTTTGTACAAACGAAACAAAAGCTATGGAATAATAAAATAAAAAACTTGTTCTTGAAAAAATAAGCAAAAATTCATTCAAATTCGTCATATATACTTTTTTATGGTACACGCAGCTTTTGATTTCATCGTAAAAATAACATTCATAACTAAAAAATTAAATTTTTCAAAAAACGTCACATGGTGGGAACTAAATTTAACATACTAAAATTGTTCACCTCAAAAATCTTTAAAAATAAGATTAAAATGTAAAAAAAAATATTTGGAAAAACGACACAGGAGACAAACCAAATAAAAAGATAAAAGTTTTTTAAGGAAAAAATATCTACCAGTTTGTTATAAACTACAATAATACTTTATTTACCAACATCGGTGCCGAAATTAAATCTACATTGAAGATGAACAAATTAGATTTATGAAAAAGCCAGTAGTTGCAGTAAAATGTTTAATAATAATTTTTATTTTAATAGTATGCTCATTTTTTTAATGATAAAAATAAGAAAGTACAAATACTTTTGCTTTAATACTAATGGATATTATAAATAATAATAATATAAATTTATGAAAATGATATCGATTTTTCAGGATGGCTGAAAGTAAAATTTAATGCAAAAAGAGAAAAAAATATTAAAGTATTCATTAAAAAGGAGATTTCTACTTCATTTAGTAATATCTGAAATAAATATAATATACATTTGATATAATAAAGTTGAATATAATGCAGAACAGTTTGAATTTTTGACGAAATTAAGTGCGAAGAATGAGATACGTGATAAGAATTTGTTCGTTAAAGCCCAAGGAGTTTTAACTAAAGAGAATTCACAATAACCAAATAACAGTTGTCGATGCTTTGACCTTTAATTCTAAAAGTCTTGCGCACAAATTTGGGTTCAATAGATAGATCCAGCGCGTAGCGCGAGGGGAATACATCATCGAGCTCGAAGCGCGAGACAAAAATACGATCGAGATTTTCAAAATTTTTTTTAAGATTTAAAAATTTAATTTATAGTTTTTTATTTTATCCTGGAACTCGAATAATTTATCCTAATCACTTTTTTCGATAAAATGAACATTATCAGTGTTATATCATTTTTAAGACCAAAAAAAAAAAAATTTACATTTTAAGCCTAACAGCGCATGATGTGAAAAAATGTCAATTTAAGAGAAACGTTTATTTTTCAAAGTTCGACAAGCTTATCATGACAAATTTTTGAATTTTGTCGAAAAATTTTTTATTCAAATTTTGAGCATACAAAAATTAATGAAAAATCAAAAATTCCATTTTGCGGCCAATTTATGCTAGATTCGAAAAAAAATGAATAAGCTAAAATTGCGCGCACTAAAAAACTACATTAATAATAAAAAATTTAAGTTTTGTACAAACGAAACAAAAGCTATGGAATAATAAAATAAAAAACTTGTTCTTGAAAAAATAAGCAAAAATTCATTCAAATTCGTCATATATACTTTTTTATGGTACACGCAGCTTTTGATTTCATCGTAAAAATAACATTCATAACTAAAAAATTAAATTTTTCAAAAAACGTCACATGGTGGGAACTAAATTTAACATACTAAAATTGTTCACCTCAAAAATCTTTAAAAATAAGATTAAAATGTAAAAAAAAATATTTGGAAAAACGACACAGGAGACAAACCAAATAAAAAGATAAAAGTTTTTTAAGGAAAAAATATCTACCAGTTTGTTATAAACTACAATAATACTTTATTTACCAACATCGGTGCCGAAATTAAATCTACATTGAAGATGAACAAATTAGATTTATGAAAAAGCCAGTAGTTGCAGTAAAATGTTTAATAATAATTTTTATTTTAATAGTATGCTCATTTTTTTAATGATAAAAATAAGAAAGTACAAATACTTTTGCTTTAATACTAATGGATATTATAAATAATAATAATATAAATTTATGAAAATGATATCGATTTTTCAGGATGGCTGAAAGTAAAATTTAATGCAAAAAGAGAAAAAAATATTAAAGTATTCATTAAAAAGGAGATTTCTACTTCATTTAGTAATATCTGAAATAAATATAATATACATTTGATATAATAAAGTTGAATATAATGCAGAACAGTTTGAATTTTTGACGAAATTAAGTGCGAAGAATGAGATACGTGATAAGAATTTGTTCGTTAAAGCCCAAGGAGTTTTAACTAAAGAGAATTCACAATAACCAAATAACAGTTGTCGATGCTTTGACCTTTAATTCTAAAAGTCTTGCGCACAAATGTGGGTTAAATAGATAGATCCAGCGCGTAGTGCGAGGTGAATACATCATCGAGCGCGAAGCGCGAGACAAAAATACGATCGAGAGCGCAGCGCAAGAACCAAAATTCGTTTTTGCCAACATCACCCTTATCAGGGTAAGAAAAATTTAAGTGGTTAGGAACAGCAACGAAACCACTTTTTGGTCTCTCTAATACCTGAGAATCCAATAAATTGGAGATAAGGAAATTTATATAAGATCAAAATGAAGTTTGAAATTTCTATTTAACGTCTAATAATTAATTTCATTCATAAAATTCCTGCAAATATAAATACAAAAAAAAATAAAAAAATAAAAAAAAGAAGATGGATCAGGGAGAAGCATCGTAATTTCGATGCTGTTCCTGCCTGCTAAAATTCTTATTGCCTTAATGAGGGTGCTCTGTGAGTGCCGAAACGTTGATTAATATTCATATGATCTTCTTTTATTATGATTTGAGAATAATATAAATAAATAATAATAATAATAAATTCAAAAATAAAGAAAAGAAATTATTTTGGTTGCCTTTTAATTTTTCTTCCCTCATTTTAATTTTATTAACTTTTTCTTTAAATTACAATAGAAGCATTTAGTGGTGGTTGTCCAAATTTCGTCGTTGGATTCTTGGTTTTACTTTTAGAAATTCGATACATGAAATACTTTCAAATTCACAAATCTTTCTTTGTTTTTCAAGATCCTTTTATTAATCCAGAACCAGAATTATAAAATCATCAAGTGATAATAAAAGAACGTGGGATTAATAACCCTTATCAAGGTAAGAAAAATTTAAGTGGTTAGGAACAGCAACGAAACCACGACGCGTTCTCTCTGATACCTAAGAATCCAATAAATTAGAGATTAAAAAATTTGTATGAGATCAAAATCAAATTTAAAATCCTATTTATCTTTCAATATCCATTCATAGAATTTCTGCAAATATAAATACAAAAAAAATATCAAACAAAAATAAAAGAGGGGAAACGGATCAGGGAGAAGCATCGTGGTTTCGTTGCTGTTCCTGCCTGCTAAAATTCTTGTTGCCTTAATGAGGGTGCACTGTGAGTGCCGAAACGTTGGTTAATATTCATATGATCTTCTTTTATTATGATTTGAGAATAATATAAATAAATAATAATAATAATAAATAAAAAAATAAAGAAAAGAAATTTGGTTGATCGCCGTTTAATTTTTCTTTCCTCATTTTTATTTTATTAATTTATTTAAATTACAATAGGAGCATTTTGTGGCTGTTGTTCACAAATCTTTCTTTTTTTCAAGATCCTTTTGTTAATCCAGAACCTACTGATGTATTATGGCATATCTTCTGTGGTGGCAAACACTTCAGGTTAACGGTGGATCCACTGACAGAACTTGAGCTGAGAATTACCCTCATGCCTCGCAACTTACATCGCCGTAGAAATAGACCCTCACTTGCTATTGTTGCTGGAATAGAATTTTACGTTTTTAAAAACCGTGATGAAGAAATTGTTGCAGCCTCGCTTCCACCTCGATAATATAATCCTCAATTCCACAAAAATTAATTTATACACCAGATAAACAAAAAATAATAAAAAATTGTGTAATATTTTAAGGATATGCGTTCCTACAAAAAATCGATTAAAAATTACTCTGATATTGGATTATTAAATATTTGAACAGCGAAAGTAAATGCTCAGCGATCTGCAAAATTTTGACCTTTGGCTTTTTGATTGCTGAAATAAAAGTTCTTGTGATGCAGGTGTTTATTTAAAAATCCTGGATTTTTTTTTTCTAATTTCCCATTCTGTGTAGATAGCTGAAATTTATTTCTTTGGAATGTAGCTGTTGATTCAAAATTAAAAAAATTGTCTGTATATAATGTGGCTTTTTTGTAAAGTTGTAACACAAAGAAAAACGAGGAAATGTTTTTCTTTCTTTTTATGTTACTATTTACCAAGTTTTTTCTTTGCCTTGTATATGATAATTTATTTTAAAAAAATTACTTTTAAGGTTTAAGCTTTTATTTATAGTTTGTCAAAATGTAACAAGAAAGATGAAATTTTTATTTATCAAATCACAGCACTCGAACTATTCCGTTTGGGTCAAATGTCTTCAAAAATGGCTGAACTCGAAGGGTTTAGCACCTAGATGTTCATTTCAAAATAAAATTTGTTTTCTAAACCGATAGTAATTTTTTTATTAGTTGTAGAAAATAATAAAATAGGGAAAATTTAGTTTTTCTTAGTTCACAATGCAGAAATCTTTCTTTTGGTTGATAGCCTTTTAAAACGGCCTAGAATTGAATGTCTTAGAATGTACATTTAATTATTTTATAATATAGTATATTAATTCTGTATTTAAGATATATATTTATATATAACAGCATTTGAAAATGTTTTTTAATTATCTTAAAATTATTATAATAAACAGTGAATGATTCAAACTTCCATAAAATATTTTTAATATTGTAGAACTCAAGCGAATTCTACTGAAGTTTTGAATTTTTTTTCTAATCCTGGAAATGTTTACAATACATCATGAATTTTTTTGTATTTCTCCAAGTCTTGTATATTCCCTTAACTCTCCTGAATCATCCTGAATTTTCTAATGACTTTCGAATTTTCAGAATTTTTTAGAATTCTCGAAAATATTTTGAATTGTTTGAATTCTTTTGTATTTATTGTTTGTAATGGTAATTGTTCAGAATTTGCTTCAGTCTTTTGTATTATCTAAACTCTCCTAAATTATTCTGAATTCTCTAATCACTTTTAACTTCTCGAAAATAGTTTTGTTTCATTGAACTGTTTTGTATTCTTTTTATCTGTTTTAATTATTTAAACTTTTTTTCTTCTGAATGCTTCCGAATTCTCGAAATTCTTCTGAAGTCTCTAAATTCTCTCGAATTCTTTAAATTCTTATGAATTATCTAAATTGATGTAAACCTCTGATTCTGTGAATAGTTTTAAAATCCATGCATTTATTTATACTTATTAATTTCTTAAATATTTTTAAAAGTGATACAGGAGTTAAAAATAATTCGCAGGTATTCTAATGATTTCAAAAATTTTTTTTTAGATTCAGTGATATCGCGAGAATTCAACAAACTAAGAACATTTTAAAGAGTACAAAAAATTTTTAAACAAATCAGAAATTTTAGAAGATTTCAAGAGAATTTAAAAATTGCAGAGGAACTCACAGGGTAAAATAGAATTTACAGATTTAAACGAATTCAGAGAATTAACAAGAATGTAGATAATTTGAAAAGAATTAAGAGAATACAAAAGCATTATTAGAATTCAAAAGAATTCATAGGATTCAAAAGAATTCATAGAATTCAAAAAAAAAACTTATAGGATTCAAAAGAATTCATAAATTTTAAAATAGCTTAGGGCACTCATAAGCATTCACACAAGTAAGAAGAATTAATAAAATCCTAAAGAATTTAGAGAACTCAGAGAATGCAGAGGAATTCAAAGGGTAAAATAGAATTTTTAGACTTTAAACGAATTCAGCTAATTACAAATGATTTAAAGGATTTCTAAAGAATTAAAAGAATACAAAAGCATTAATAGAATTCAAAAGAATTAAGAGATTACGGAAACATTTATAGAATTCAAAAGCATTCATAGAATTAAAAAGAATTCATAGAATTCAAAAGAATTCAAAGGATTCAAAAGAATTTGTAGAATTCAAAAGAACTCATAGGATTCAAAAGAATTCATAAATTTTAAAATATCTTAGGGCACTCATAAGCATTCACACAAGTAAGAAAAATTAATAAAATCCTAAAGAATTCAGAGAACTCAGAGAATGCAGAGAAACTCATAGGGTACAATAGAATTGAGCGACTTCAAAGGAATTCGAAGAATTAACAAGAATTTAGAGAATTTTAAAAGAATTAAGAGAATACAAAAGCATTATTAGAATTCAAAAGAATTAAGAGATTACGAAAACATTCATGGAATTAAAGAGAATTCATAGAATTTAAAATAGCTTAGGGCACTTATAAGCATTCACACAAGTAAGAAGAATTAAGAAAATTCATAAGAATTTAGAGAACTCAGAGAATACAGAGGAACTCATAGGATACAATAGAATTAAGAGACTTTTAACGAATTCAGAGAATTAACAAGAATTTAGAGAATTTTAAAATAATTAAGAGAATACAAAAGCGTTCATAGAATATAAAAAAATTAATCAAATACAAAAGCGTTCATAGAATTCAAAAGAATTCATAGAATACAAAAGCATTTATAAAATTTAAAAGAATTCAGAGAATTAAAAATAGCTAAGGGCACTTATAAGCATTCAGTAAATCCAGAAAAATTCAGAGAAATAAGTAGAAATCAGAGAACTCAGAGAATACAGAGGAATTCACAGGGTACAATAGAATTTACAGTCTTTAAACAAATTCAGAGAATTAAAAAGAATTTAGAGAATTTTAAAAGAATTAAGAGAATACAAAAGCATTAGTAGAATTCAAAAGAATAAAGAGAATGAAAAAACATTAATAGAATTCAAAAGAATAGGGAGAATACAAAAGCATTCATAGAATTTAAAAGAATTCATAGGAGTCAAAAGAATTCATAGAATTCAAAAGAACTCATAGGATTCAAAAGAATTCAGAAATTTCAAAATAGCTAAGGGCACTCATAAGCATTCACACAAGTAAGAAGAATTAATAAAATCCTAAAGAATTCAGAGAACTCAGAGAATACAAAGGAATTCAAAGGGTAAAATAGAATTTATAGACTTTAAACGAATTCAGCTCATTACAAATAATTTAAAGGATTTCTAAAGAATTAAAAGAATACAAAAGCATTAATAGAATTCAAAAGAATTAAGAGATTACCAAAAAAAAATTCATAGAATTCAAAAGCATTCAGAGATTTAACAAGAATTTAGAGAATTTAGAAAGAAAAAGGAGAACACAAAAGCATTCATAGAATTTAAAAGAATTAATTAAATACAAAAGTGTTCATAGAATTCAAAATAATTAAGAGAATACAAAAGCATACATAGAATATAAAAAAATTAATCGAATACAAAAGCGTTCATAGAATTCAAAAGTTCTCAGAGAATTTAAAATAGCTTAGGGCACGTATAAGCATCCAGAAAATCCACAATAATTCAGAGAAATGAGTAGAAATCAGAGAACTCAGAGAATACAGAGGAATTCACAGGGTATTTACAGACCTTATAAAAATTTAGAGAATTAAAAAGAATTTAGAAAATTTCAAAAGAATTAAGAGAATACAAAAGCATTAGTAGAATTCAAAAGAATAAAGATAATAAAAAAAACATTAATAGAATTTAAAAGAGTAAAGGGAATACAAAAGCATTTAAAGAATTCAAAAGAATTTATAGAATTCAAAAGAATTCATAGAATTCAAAGGAATTCATAGAATTAAAAAGAATTCATAGAAATAAAAAGAAGTATTTAGAAAATCCAGAAGAATTCAGAGAATTGAGTAGAATTTAGAGAGCTCAGAGAATACAGATGAATTCACAGGATACAATAGAATTTACAGGCCTTGTAAAGATTTATAGAATTAAAAAGAATTTAGAGCTTTTCAAAAGAATTAAGAGAATACAAAAGCATTAGTAGAATTCAAAAAAATAAAGAGAATGAAAAAACATTAAAAGAATTCAAAAGAATAAGGAGAATACAAAAGCATTCATAGAATTCAAAAGAATTCATATAATTCGAAAGAATTCATAGAATTTAAAAGAATTCATAGAATTCAAAAGAATGCATTGAATTCAAAAGAATTCAGATAATTTAAAATAGCTTAGGGCTTTCATAAGCATTCACACAAGTAAGAAGAATTCAGAAAATCCAGAAGAATATAAAGAAATCAAAGAATACAGAGGAATTCACAGGTTACAATAGAATTTACAGACTTTAAACGAATTTAGAGAATTAACAAGAATTTAGAGAATTTCAAAAGAACTAAGAGAATAAAAAAGTATTCATTGAATTTAAAAGAATTAAAAGAATACAAAAGTAATAATAGAATTGAAAAGAATTCAGAGAATTAAAAATAGTTGAGGGCACTTTTAAGCATTCACACAAATAAGAAGAATTCAGAAAATCCAGAAGATTTCATGAGAATAAAAAAATAGGTTGAAATTATTTAGTGGTCTTGAGAGTATTAAAAAAATTCTTATTTTTTAAAGAGTTCAGAAATATTTTCGACAGTTTAAAAGGATTCTGACAATTCAAAAGTTATTAGAGAATTTTGAATAATTTAGAGATTTAAAAAAATCTTCAAAATTTTAGTAGAATTCGTTTGAATTTTACAGAAAGAAGAATTAGGGAATTAAGAAGAATTCAGAGAATGAAGCAGAATTCAGAGAATTAAGAAGAATTTTGAGAATTCGGAAGAATTTAAAATATGCCAACGAATTCGAAAGTTTTAAAAATTCACAGACTTCAGAAGAATTAACAAAATAAAAAAGATTGTAAAACATTTACACAAATTCAAAAAAAATCAGGCAATTGAGAGGAATTTAGAGAATACGAAAGACTTGGACAAATTCAAAATAATTCATGTTGTATTGTATAGGTTTCATGAACATCAAAATAAAACTTTAAAATAATTCAAAGAATTACAATTTCGAGAATTTATTTGCATTTTGAAAATTTATATGCATTCTGAAAAATTAATTCGAATTCTGCAAATTCATTTCAATTCTAAAGAATTCTAAAGGAAAATATATGTTCTTATATAGTTAATCGTTGCATTGTTGATCGTAAATGATTAATTACTCATTATTTATTAAATTTTCAACAAATCTTTATGATTATTTTTAATCCATCTTTTACAAAAAATTCAAAAAAGGGGAAAAATGTACCTTGAGTACCAGGACATCCTGCACATGATAAAACAAATTTATGAAGTCACCTATTTAATTTTTTATATAAATTATAAAAAGCCGTTTCAGGCATTATATATATTGGCTAGATTAAATATATAGTTTGAAAAAAATAGTGTTTCAATGCATTTTATCATGAATATAAATCTTACTTGCGATAAGAAAATACCTGTTTTATTATTAGAAGGACAGATTCTAAAGTCTATAAAATGATTTTTTTAAATTAAACAGTTTAAAATAGCATGGAAGATACCGTCGTGCTTCTGCCACGTAATCTCCACACATTGGAAAATTTTATAATTCTGGCAATTTCTCGTTCAGAAAAAAAATCTTGTAGAAAAATAGTATAAAAAATAAAGATACTTTTCATGAACCTACTTCTTACAATTGCAATTCTTCTCCCTTTATGTAGTAATTTAAAAAAAAATGTTTTTAGAATATAATTATTCATTTTTTATAAAATTCAATTTTTACATTGCCTAAGTTTCTTAAAGTTTGGAGAAATCCGCTGACCCAAAAATTTAAAAAAAAATCTAATGAAAAAGTCAAGTGCGATACTTTCGAAATTTTTCCATTTTTTATGTTCTTCTAACACATCAATTTATTTTTCTATTTAAGCAAAAACAATTATTTTTAAACCAATTTCTTCTACTAATTTTACAAATTTATTTATTGGAAAAAATACTTTTCAAAATCACTTCTCCGAAATGAGAAAATATTTTTCTGTATGATGGTCGCACATGATGGTTTAATTTTTTATCAGACTATTTTTGATTGTCAAATTAAAAAGTTTAGTTTATTTTTCTTTAATTAATATTTGACTAAAAGAGTTTTTTTATTTGAGTAATACATTTTTCGCCTTTTATTAAAAATTATTGGTATAGCCAAAACGATAGAAAATGATTAAGCAATTTTAATAATTGGGTTATTCGATTTAATTTCTTGCTAATTATTTGACTACTTTTTTCATGCTTAAGTGTAATTTTTTTATTAGACTTAGGCGGAAACATGTATTTTTTTGCAAAAAATTGTTTACACAATTATTATTTTTTCCATAAAATTAAATTAGTTTTCATATTTTTTTCTCGGCGACATATCCGAAAACACCTTATTTGAGTAACAGTCGAATAATTTATTAAGAAGTTTAAGTCGAAAAACAAGCAAAGAAATTTCAATAATCAGTTTGTCAGATTTAATTTGTTGTTAATTATTTAAGAAAGTTTGTATTGCTAAAATTTTCTTCTTATCCTTAAAATGTTTATCATAACTTTCAAATTCTCAAAATAGTTTTAAATTCTCTTAAATATTTTGAATTGTTTGAATTCTTTTGTATTTGTTGCTTGTATTTGTGATTGTTCAGAATTTGCTTCAGTCTTTTGTGTTCTCTAAACATTTCTGAATTATTCTAAATTCTCTAATCACTTTTAAATTCTCTAAAATATTTTGTTTTTTATTAAATATTTTGCATTCTCTTGTTTTTTTTAATTATGAAAATTTTTTTGAATTTAGGGAATTCTTTTGAACATTGTTAATTTTTTTCCACCATGGGAATACTCCCGAATGCTTCCGAATTCTCCGAATTCTTCTGAAGTCTCTAAATTTTTTCGAATTCTTTAAATTCTTATGAATTATCTAAATTAATCTGAACCTCTGATTATGTGAATACTTTTAAACACCGTGATTTGTTTTTCACTCTGTGAATTCATAAATATTTTAGAAACGTATAAAGGAGTTAAAAATAACTTGAAGGTATTCTAATGATTTAAATTTTTTTTTTAGATTTAGTGATATCACGAGATGTCAACAAATTAAAAACATTTTAAAGAGTTTAACAAAATTTTAAGAAAATTTGAAATTTTAAAAGATTTCAAGAGAATTCAGAGAATACAGAGGAATACACAGGACCAAATAGAATTTATAGACTTTAAACAAATTTAGAGAATTAAAAAGAATTAAGAGAATACAAAAGCATTCATAGAATTCAAAAGAATTAAGAAAATACAAAAGCATTTATATAATTTGAAAGAATTGAGAGAATACAAAAGCATTCATAAAATTCAGAAGTATTCAGATATTTTAAAATAAATTAGGGCACTTATAAGCATTGCCACAAATAAAAAGCATTTAGAACATCTGGAAGAATTCAGAGAATTCAAAGAATACAGAGGAATAAACAGGACCGAATAGAATTTATAGACTTTAAACAAATGAAGAGAATTAAAAAGAATTTAGAGAAATTAAAAAGAATTAAGAGAATACAAAAGCATTCATAGAATTCAAAAGAATTAAGAGATTTTAAAATAGATTAGGGCACTTATAAGCATTCCCACAAATAAGAAGCAATTAGAAAATCCCGAAAAATTTATAGAACTCAAGGAATACAAAGGAATTCACAGGGTAGAATGAAATTTACAGACTTTAAACAAATTTAGAGAATGAAAAAGAATTTAGAAAATTTTAAAAGAATTAAGAGAATACAAAAGCATTCATAGAATTCAAAAGAATTAAGAGATTTTAAAATAGATTAGGGCACTTATAAGCATTCCCACAAATAAGAAGCTATTAGAAGATTCAGAAGAATTCAGAGAACTCAAAGAATACAAAGGAATTCACAGGGTAGAATAAAATTTACAGACTTCAAACAAATTTAGAGAATTAAAAAGAATTAAAAGAATACAAAAGCATCCATAGAATTCAAAAGAATTAAGAGATTTTGAAATAGATTAGGGCACTTATAAGCATTTCCACAAATAAGAAGCAATTAGAAAATCCAGAAGAATTCAGAGAACTCAAGGAATACAAAGGAATTCACAGGGTAGAATAAAATTAACAGACTTTAAACAAATTTAGAGAATTAAAAAGAATTAAGAAAATTTTAAAAGAATTAAGAGAATACAAAAGCATTCATAGAATTTAAAAGAATTAATAAAATACAAAAGCATTCCGAGAATTCAAAAGAATTAGAAGAATACAAAAGCATTCATACAATTCAAAAGTATTCAGAGATTTTGAAATAGATTAGGGCACTTATTAGCATTCCCACAAATAAGAAGCATTTAGAAAATCCAGAAGAATTCAGCGAACTCAAAGAATACAAAGGAATTCACAGGGTATATTAGAATTTACAGACTTTAAACAAATTTAGAGAATTAAAAAAAATTGAGAAAATTTTAAGAGAATTAAGAGATTACAAAAGCATTCATAGAATTCAAAAGAATTAAGATTATTCAAAAGAATTCAGAGAATGAAAAAGCATTCGTAGAATTCAAAAGAATTAGGAGAATACAAAAGCATTCATAGGATTCAACAGAATTAGGAGAATACAAAAGCATTCATAGAATTTAAAAATATTCAGAGATTTTAAAATAGATTAGGGCACTTATAAGCATTTCGTCAAATAAAAAGCATTCAGAAAATCCAGAAGAATTCAGAGAACTCAAAGAATACAAAGGAATTCATAGGGTATAATAGAATTTACAGACTTTAAACAAATTTAGAGAATTAAAAAGAATTTAGAGAATTTTAAAAGAATTAAGAGAATACAAAAGCATTCATTGAATTCAAAAGAATTCAAAGAATACAAAATCATTCATAGGATTCAAAAGAATTAGGAGAATACAAAAGCATTTATAGAATTCAAAATTATTAAGAGAATACAAAAGCATCCATAGAATTTAAAAGAATTCAGAGATTTTTAAATAGATTAGGGCAATTGTAAGCATTCACACAAATGAGAAGAATTCAGAAAATTCAGAAGAATTCAGAGAACTCAGAGAATACAAAGGAATTTACAGAGCACAATAAAACTTACAGACTTCAAACAAATTTAGAGAAATAACAAGAATTTAGAGAATTTTAAAAGAATTAAGAGAATACAAAAGAATTAATAGAATTTGAAAGAATTTATAGAATAAAAAAGCATTTATAGAATTTAAAAAAATTAAGAGAATACAAAAGCATTCATAGAATTAAAAAGAATTAAGAGAATACAAAAGCATTTATAGAATTCAAA
Source organism: Druon quercuslanigerum (assembly GCA_010014905.2). NCBI lineage: Eukaryota > Metazoa > Arthropoda > Insecta > Hymenoptera > Cynipidae > Druon > Druon quercuslanigerum. Next base: position 22,028 of record JAAAKG020162103.1, read on the forward strand.
AGAATTAGAAGAGTACAAAAGCATTAATAGGGTTCAAAAGAATTAGGAGAATACAAAATCATTAATAGGATTCAACAGAATTAGGAGAATACAAAAGCATTTATAGAATTCAAAAGTATTTAGAGATTTTAAACTAAATTAGGGCACTTATAAGCATTCCCACAAATAAGAAGAATTCAGAAAACTCAGAGAATACAGACGAATTCACAGGGTACAATAGAAATTACAGAATTGAAACAAATTCAGAGAATGCAAAAGAATTTAGAGAATCTCAAAAGAATTAATAGAATACAAAAGCATTTATAGAATTCAAAAGAATTAGGAGAATACAAAAGAATTCATAGGATTCAACAGAATTCAGTGATTTTAAAATAGATTCGGGCAATTATAAGCATTCACACAAATGAGAAGAATTTAGAAAATTCAGAAGAATTCAAAGAACTCAGAGGATACAGAGGAATTCACAGGGTACAATAGAATTTATAGACTTTAAACGAATTCAGAGAATTGCCAAGAATTTTGAGGATTTCTAAGGAATTAATAAAATACAAAAGCATTCATAGAATTTAAAAGAATTAATAGAATACAAAAGCGTTCACATAATTGAAAAGAATTAAAAGAATACAAAAGCATTCATAGAATTCAAAAGAATTTAGAGAATTGAAAATAGACTAGGACACTTATAAGCATAAACTCAAGTAAGAAGAATTCAGAGAATTGAGTAGAACTCTTAGAACTCAGAGAATACAGAGGAATTAACAGGGTTAAATAAAATTTACAGACTGTAAACAAATTCAGAGAATGAAAACGAATTAAAAGAATTTCAAAAGAATTATGAGAATACAAAAGAATTAAGAGAATTTCAAAAGAATTATTAGAATACAAAAGCGTTAATAGAATTCAAAATAATTAAGAGAATACATAAGTATTCATACAATTGAAAAGAATCAAGAGAATTTAAAATAGCTTAGGGCACTTATAAGCATTGAGACAAGTGAGTAGAATTCAGAAAATCCAGAAGAATTGAGTAGAATTCAGAGAACTCAGAGAATATAGAGGAATACACAGGGTATAATAGTAATTTATTATCACAGAATATTTTTGATTGTCAAATAAAAAAGCCTAATGTATTTTTCTTTGAATAATATTTGACTAAAATAGTTTTATTTATTTAAGTAATACATTTTTCGCCTTTTATTAAAAATTATTCATATAGCAAAAACGATAAAAAATAATTAATTAATTTTAATAATTGGGTTATTCGATTTAATTTCTTTTTAATTATTTGACCAATGTTTTTCATGCACAAATATAATTTTAAAATAGACTTAGGCAAAAACATCTATTTTTGGCCAAAAATTGTTTACGCAATTATTAATTTTTCCATAAAATTAAATTCTTTTTTATATTTTTTTTCGACAAAATATCCGAAAACCTCTTATTTGAGTAGCAGTATAATAATTTATTAACAATTTTAAGTCAAAAGACAACAAAAGAAATTTCAATAATCAGGTTTTTTCGATCTTATTTTTTGTTAATTGTTTAAGAAAGTTTGTATTGCTTAAACGTAATTTTTGTCTAGAATGGGGAAATTTGTCAGATTTAGAAAAATAATTGTTTACGCAATTAATATTTGTTGAAAACATGTTTATGTTTCATTAATATTTTTTTTAAATATCCACAAACAAAACAATATGATTAATTTACTTTATTCCTAATTTTTTAAATAACATTCTATTGTTAAAATTTAACTTTGAATGTTCAAATAATGCAGATAATAGTTTAGACAATTTTCACTTCTTGTACAACTTTTTTCAACAAAACAGACCAAATGTTTACTTTTTTCTGAATTTTTAAAATATAATTTTTAATTACTTAAAAAAGGTGTAATTTTTTATGGTAAATGTAATAAAAGATTTGTTTAAACATATAAAAGATATTAAAATAGTTATAAAAATATTTTTTTTTAATTTTAGCAATAAATATAATCCGAGATAAAGGAATACAATGAATGTAATATTTATGACCTATAGGCAGCAAAATCAAGATCCTTTTTTATGGTATGGTTTTTTGAAAGCATAATCAAATAAATTTTATACAACCAAATCTTTCTTTAACAAATTTATTTTTCATTATATTAAAATTGTTGAAATTATTTTACTTTTAAAATAGTAACAGTTTCAAAAACACAAATCTTTCTCAAAGAAAAATTTTTATACGAGAAACAAAAGGGAAAAAATAATTGTAATGAATAATTATTCACATTTAATGTTTCTTGAAAATTGCTATTCTCATTACAGCGCAAACATATTTTAGTATAAAATTGATTTAAATTATATTTGTCTAATATACAATAATTCACATCGATTCAAGGTTTTTTACAATTTATTATTGATATTAATGTAGGAATTTCAGATTTATAAGAATTGATTGTAATAGAAATAATTCCTCAGTATAAACGAAACATGCATTACTCACATTATTTCTCTGCTAGAAAAAATTAAGTTAAAAGTTATTTTTTCTGTACAAACAGATTGTTAGAACAATAACAAAAAATAAAGGTTAAATTCAATTAAAACATAAAAAAATTAATTTACATGCTTACACTTACCTGAAAAAATAATTTGCAAAGATTTTTTTGATTGCTATCTTTTTTAAAATAACATAAAAAATTCCTGACAAAACCTTTTTTACTACATTAGTAATGTTTTCTTATCAATTTTACTTCGTGAAAATAAAACAATGTTTTAGGAATACTGCAAGATATTTTAATAGTTATTATTAATATTTTATCAAATATAAATTTATATTCAAGTAATTTTTATCTTTTCAAAACTGAGATATGAACCAAAGGGTAATGCTTTCAATTGTAAAACTGCGTACCAAAATGTTAGAAATAACTTAAACAATTTTTTTTTAATTTCATAGGATTGTACCAGCGCCTTTCATTAAAGAAAATTCTTTTGGGTTACAGAACACAACCCCTTAAGTATTCTTTTTAAAAAAATTAAAAACTTAAATTGATTTACTTTTAGTAAATGAGTTAAGAATTGAGGGGCCGGATCATATAAGGGCGTATAGAATTCTTTCGTGCGAAAACAAAAAGTTGTAACTTTTTTAGTTTCCGAAATAAAACTAAAAAACTTACTCGTTTTGGAAAAACTTGATTTTAATCCGTTTTCCACTTCAACTAGTGCTCAGTGCTTCAGTTTTTAAAATTTTTCACTAAAAATATAAGGGAATGTACTTTAGGATGTCCTTTGATTGTCAATATGATAGAAATTTAAAACCGTTTTTTTTCAAAAATTTTTATTAATTTTTTTCTGATGTTTGGTGCGAATTGAAGACTTGTAACTTCCAGCGTTTCGTTTAGCGAGAAAATTTTGAGCAGGCAAATACTTCTCGGAACAAAAATATGAAGAGGGGTATAATGAAGGTTTTTAGAAAGTTTCACATCAAAATATTTAATAGTTTAGGAGTAGTTATGATTTTAGTGAACGTCAGCGCTGGAGTTTTCGATCTTACTATGCACTCCGCTGTCCCATGTTCTCTAGCTAGAGTTTTTGCTTATATTATGATCTTGTGAAATTTTTAAGAGAATTACAGTTAAACAAAAATAAGTTAACCAAATATTGATGAATCTTATTTAATATTGAATATATTTTTCCGGTTTCTTTAGATTTAAATATAGGATACTTTAATGTATCAAGCAATAAAACGAAAGACGACTAGATTCTTTCTTGTGATGAAGAATAAACTGTATACTTTATTTTAAAAAACATCTAAAATTTAACAAATCGATTTATATTTAGTTAACATAATGTGTTATATTTTTATTCAATAACAGATTTAGGTTTTATCGAATTTATAAGCCATATATTGGCGAGACACTTCGTGCCGTGCGGCTGTACGCCACGACGCTGTTGATACGCACGAAAACTCCAGCGCTGACCTTCACTAAAATCATAACTACTCCTAAACTATTACATATTCTGATCAAAAACTTTTCAAAAAACTTAATTGTGTCTTTCTTCGATTTTTTGTCGCGAGAAGTATTTGCCTGCTCCAATTTCCCTCGCTAAACGAAACGCCGGAAGTTACAAGTGTTCGATTCGCGCCGAGCATAAAAAAAAAATTAATAATAATTTTTTAAAACAACGGTTTTGAACTCCTATCCTATTGTCAATCGAAGGATATCTTAAAGCACATTCCCTGAAATCTTCAATAAAAAAATTTAAAAACTAAAACACTGAGCACGAGTTGATGTGAAAAAAGGATAAAATTAAGTTTTTCAAAAAAGTCAGTTTTTTGGTTTTATTTAGAAAACTAAGACAGTTACAACTTTTTGTTCAAATGAAAAAAGATGCACAATAAAATTTTACGTCCACATATGTCGTTTAAAAATTTTGATTTCAAAATTTGTTTTGAAGCCTCCAGGGGACTATGATTTCGCACGAGAAAATTCTATACGCCCTTATACGATCCGGCCCCTCAATTGCTCTGTGTACAGATTTCGGATAGCTTTTTAATCCTTAAAAATTACAAATGTTTTTTTTTTACAGAATTGAGTGCTTTGGGAGATGTAACCGTACATGATCATGAAGTCGAATATAAATCAAAAACAATTAAGTTGTGGCTGGATGACACTAGCTACTTATCCGGGTTCCTTTATTCCTTCTGAAACTGATGACTATTTTTAAAATAACAATTTTTCAATCCACATGGTTAACGAAGACGGCTTCCGCTTCGTGGCCTATATAACACAAAATAACCAACTTTTAGGAGTCTGAGAACCGATGGATAGAGGTAAATAGCCGATAGCATTTCAAAGAAGGCAAAGAAGCCAGCTTAGAATTTGTAAATATATTAGTATTCATTTAACCGCTTAAAATAAAGGAACGTCTTTTTTACAGTTTAGTAAAAATCTTGTTTCTATTACGATGCTGAAATGTATTGGATTTTAAATATTTTTGAAAAAGGTCACTTTTAAATATTTTGGAATTTAGAAGTCAATATTTTCTTTTCAAGATCCATTCCTTCATCTAGAACCTACTGATGCAATATGGCATATCTTTTGTGGTGGCAAACACTTTAGGCTAATGGTAGATTGAATCACAGAACTGGAGTTGGAAATTACCCTTGTACCTCAAAATTTTCCTCGCAATGGAATTAGACCCTTACGTGCTGTTGTTGCTGACATAGAGTTTTATGTTTTCGCAGACAATTACAGAAGAATTACGGCAGCCACGCTTCCTCCGCGATAATATTATTCATAATTCCACGAAGTTTAATCTGTTAACAACGTAAACAACAAAAATACAGAAATTTTTTAGTATTTTCTTGATGTAAGTTCTTTTAATAAAAACATGATAAACTAAAAAATACTTTTTTTATTAGACTATGCTAGCATCTTCTATTTTCTTTTGATGATAGTCATTGCCATGTAGCTGTTCATTCAAAAATAAAAGTTAGCCCTAGTAAAATGTAGCTTCTCTGTTTAAAGTTGCAACACGTATAGAAACAAGAAATTTTCTTAGATTACTATATATAAATCTTGCTCTTCTGGGTTTTTGAAGGAATCAAATTTTTTCTTTTTACGTCTGGGAAAACTTAGTTTCAAAACATAAGGAAGAACCTTATGAAAATGAGTTCTAACAGACTAATAATTTATTCATGAATTTAATGATAACATTTCGAAACCCAGTTGGTTTCCATCATCAGATTTGCACATAAATATTTTCTAATTATAATAAAATATGGTATTGAAATCGAACTAAAGAAAAAGGAATGTGCTATAATAGATAGAATACTAGCATACTAGATACTAGATAACATACTAGAAGTATGCTAGTATTATAACTAGCATACCTTATATAACAAATTTTATATTGTGTAAAAAAATTTGATGAATAAAATCAAATGTAGAGAATCAAGATTACATGGCGTTGTTAAAAAATATTTTATGATTCCATTAGATGGTATTGATGTGTGAGTTTCATAAATTTATAAATTTTGTTAAATCTTTTATAAAGAAACTTTAAGCATAACACTGAAAATATTAAGATAGGTTAGGATTGCCAAAAATGTCAAATTATACGAAAGAAGCAATCAAAATAAAATTTAAATAGTAAATAATAATAGGTTACAAGTTTAAATATCTTCCTGACTAATTCGCTTTAGGAAACCAAGTTGTTTTTATAATTTTATTAGTATGAATTTTTAATTCTTAATTCACAAAATTGATTAAATTGTTAACTTTCTTTTTAACTAATAATAACATTATATGAACAAATTGTTTGCGTAAAGCGAATTACTAATGAAAATATTTAAACTTCTACTACTGAAAAGAATAAGATCTCTGGCTATTAAATAACGAGACTGGTTACGAAAAAGGGTTTTATAATAAAAATTATTCAACATTCGAATGCTCCCCTTCAATATACTCCCCACCTCCCACGACACACCTTTCCATATGTTTTTTCCATTGATCGATGCAGTGCTGGAAGTCTTCTTTGGTGAGGGCCTTTAGGAGCTCTGCCGTTTTTTGCTTTACCGCTTCCATCGACTCAAATCGGGTCCCTTTCAAAGCAGATTTAATTTTAGGAAACCAAAAAAAGTCGCACGGTGCCAAATCTGGCGAATACGGCGCGCGCTCGAGCACTGGAGTGCGTTTATCGGCCAAATACCGCTTCACAGATAGCGCGTTAGGGGCAGCTGCGTTGTCCTGGTGCAAAATCCACGAGTTGTTCTTCCACAATTTGGGCCGTTTCTTACAAAATCGTTCTTGCAGTGTTGCCAAAACTGACAAATAGTAAGTCTGATTGACAGTCTGACACGATACCGCTAATGTCGAAAAAAACGATCAACATTGCCTTGAATGTTGATTTGGACATCCTTGCTTTTTTCATTCTAGGCAACTTAGCAGTCTTCCAATGCATCGATTGCCGCTTTGTTTCAACATCGTATTGACAAATCCACGTTTAGTCGCAAGTAATAATGTCTTTCATCAGTCCGGGATCTTCTTCTAACCTTTCAAGGAAATCTGAGCAGACCTGTTGAC
>JAAAKG020162113.1:0-29085 GCA_010014905.2 Druon quercuslanigerum
TTTCACCACAATTATCGAAACTCTCAGCAACCACAATTCCCGCTACTTTACACTTTCATACCGGAAACGGAAGTCCTTTTTTTTTTTTTTTTTTTTTTTTTTCCTACCCTTTTTTTTTTTTTTTTTTTTCCTACTCTCAAACTTTTTTTCTGTGATTTGACTTAAGCTAAATATTGACTCCGTACATTTTATTAAAAAGTCCGTAACAGTAGCACAGAAAAAAAAGGAAAGATAAAGTTGACATCGATTCGAAGTGAAATATTCGCCACAACAAAAATTAACCTTGCAGATAAACTTTACATGAATCGAAAATAATTTCCCATTTTTAACCTTGCCTGGATAATCTTTTGCCTTAAAATTGCTGCATTTTTTATTCGAGATGTAGCGAGAACTACGACGCCAGCGCAATCTATCGTCGTTTAAAACTATTAAATTGAAGAGAATCGGGGATTGCCATCTGTCATTTTTGCTATTTGCGCTTTTTGCTAATTGGTATTAAATCAGTTCTAATTCGTCTACAATAGTGTAATTTATTTCGAAGAAGATATATCAGTTAAAACACATTTTTTTTCGTGTTTTCTGTTGCTGATTCTACGAGCCGTATTCGTAGTCCGAGCTTGGTCACAGGCTTGAGATCGCCTTGATCAAGATCGTCTTATTCACTCAATACCGTCTTGAGATAATGCATATTCATAGTCGAAAAATAAGATCGTCTTGACTAAGAAATTCTCCCTAAGCATGGACTTCACGAAGGAAATGCTTGAGATGTTCTTATTCCTTATTCCACGTTCCTCCGAGCCTTCCTGATATATCCACCAATCAGAATGCTTGTTTCTGGATCGAAAATGTGAGGTATTGCATCTTCTCTCACTCAATTCTATAATCGATGACAATATTGAGTTTAACTTTCAACAAACTAATTTTATTTCTAATCTATAAGATGAATTGTTAACTAAAATGATAAATATTTAACTGAAATAGAAGAAAAGAAGCATTTTTAAACAAGAATATTAACCTTTAAAGAAAAGGATCATTTTCTACACACACAAAAATCGATTTTTTAACAAAATGCGTGCATTTTCAACGAAATAGGTAAATTTTACATTAAAGGGCAAAATCTGAACCAAACTGTTAAATTTTGAACTAGAAAAGATCAATTTTCAATCAAAAAATGGAACAGTTAAATTTTCAGTCGAAGAAATTAATTTTCAACCAAACTGATTGAATTTATTGTAAACGATATAGATTAATTTTCTACAAATAATACGAATTTTTCACAAAGTACATACATTTTTAAAGAGATAGTGTAATTTTTAAATAAAAAATATCAATTTTCAGCCAAATAGCTGAATTTTCATCCAAAAGAAAAGAAATTTTCAACTAAAAATAGAATAGTTTAGTTTTTTTTTAAATCTAATTGTTAAGTGTTAAAATTGTTAAGTGTTAAGTGTTAATTGTTAAGTGTTCTACTGAAATAGTTAAATTTTTAGTACAAAAAATGATTTTCAACAGATTAGTTACATTTTCAAACAGAGATGAATTTTTAACTAAAAGAATGAATTTTCAACCCAAAAAATTAATTTTTAACAAAATAGTTTAACAATTAATCAGGTAGTTGAATTATTAACTAAGAAAGGATGAATTTCAACGAACAATACCAAAAAATTAAAATTATAATTCAGAAATATTTCTGTTTATTAAGCACTTTTCCAAATTGACCAAAATTATTTAAATAATGAAAACTTGTATTTTACTGCGATCAAACGGGTTTTGAAAATCACGCACATGCCCAATTAAATCCATTTTTTCGGCTCACAAGACTCTTTCAAGTCAACTCCGGATTCGGCTTGGAACAAGCCATGCTTGTTTACTGTATAAGATCGTCTTATTAGGACTGTGAATACATAAATCGCCAAGACTGCCTTACTCAAGCTGAGATTTGAGGCGCGACTTGACGGCCATCTCGAGGCGTGACTATGAATCGAGACACAATCTTGAGACCTAACTCGAGACGATCCTGACGACTGTGAATACGGCTCTACACACGGGGATATTCCTCATATTCTTCAAATTTTGCACTAACTTTAATTTTCCTTAGATTATAATAAAATTAGATTATAATAACATACATGAAAAGAAGTACATATTCATATACGTGCACTAACACATCCACATACGATCTAGTTCACAGACCAATTGTACGCGGCGCTAGCTCTCGGTATCCATCACCGTTTCATTCCCATTGCGTTAACCGCCCCTGATTCAGCGTGACGCAGTAGACGTGATCAAAATTATGCTCCTAACCTCGGTGAAACTTTCGCCGAAATATGCTCATTTTGTCACCGTTGCAAGTCTTACTTGCAACAAATTGTGGCTTTTGTTATTTCTTTGTAGTTTTAAATCTAGTGTACCGACTTATAGCTCGAATTCACTCATACTTTGCCGTTTCCCCATTGCTGCTAAGAACGCTGTAGCTTTTATTTCATCGTAGGATAAACTTCCGCCAAATAGCATGTAAACCTTAACAGTCAGAAATTTTACATGCAACAAAATTTAACTTTAGTCTTTCTGTGAGACAATTCGAAATTTTTAATATTTGAAACTAAAACATTCTAAAATTTGCGATTGAAGACCTCTCAAAATTAAGGAATTTCAAACTAAACATTTTCGAATTTAAATTTCTGAAGCAAAAAACTTTAGTTTTAGGTCTCAACAATTAAATTGCTATAGAACTGCGAATTCAAAAGTATAATTTGAAATTCAAATTGTAGAAATTTTAAAGACGATAAATACTATTAAGTTTTCGTCGTTCAAAAATAAAGATTTGGAATATTGTGAATCTTTAAAGTTAAATTATTCTATATAAACTTTGCAAATCATATTCATTCTAATTGGAAACTTTTAAAATTAATGAATTCAAACTTAAGGCATAAAACTGAAACAATTTCATACTTCGTTCAAAAATGGAAGCATTCTTAAATTAAGATCACGAATGTAGGTCATTGAAAATAATTCATTTTGAAATTGTGTATCACGTTAAAAACTAAATCATTTAAATCTAAAGTGCAAAATTAATATCCTAATAAACTATCATATTGACATAATAGTAAAAGTTACAATACAAAAAAATTCGGAAACATAGGTACATGAAAGTGGACAGAGTGAATGAATGATAGATTATTATATATAACTTTAAAATGGTCTATGAAATACACAACAACACTATGCACACTTCAACCTAATTACTTTACAAATAACATACTGTAAATTTAACATGCTCCTAAATAAAACAATACTTTCCGTACTCTCTTCAATTTGGAAAATATTTCCTGTGATAGAAATATTTGAACCGATATAAATGAAGAACTTATAAATTATTATTTTCTTGAATAATATGAGCCGCGTTTTGAAAATCCTCTATAAAATCAACCGAAGATACTGAATCTTTGTAATCGGTATTATAATACATATCAGAAAGAGCGTAAGGTTGCGTCGGAGAATGTCCTTTTCGGGTTTCTTTCCTCATCACCTTGGTACCTTTTCGCCGATTCATGTAAAAATATTGACGTTTCCTTCGGGGTTTTTTTGCGCGTCTAGATCTCATATTGGCACGTCTAATCGAAAGTGGAATAGTGGAATGAAGTTCGAAGCTCTTATGTCTTCGTGTCGAGACATCATCACTTGAAGGCAAAAAGTAATGGCCACGTTTTTTCTTCATAATTCCAAATTCCACTCCTCGTTTTAGAGCTGCGATTATCTACAATTTAAATTGACTTTAAAGAATAACATCTATTCTTAGTCTTAAAAGAGGCCTAATTTTACGAGTACACTCAACTCCCGATATAAGAAACCCTGGTTTACGATACTCCTAGAATTTATGTCCTCGACAATTTTAGTCAAGCGTGGCAAACAGCATGAGTTTGAAGCACATTAGTTGCCCTGCCTGTTGACATGTGGGCCCCCTCCCCCGATTTAGGATCAACGCTACTGAAAGCTAAGACAGCAACCGTTCTTATATAGGGAGTTCAGTGTATTTATTTGAAATGAAGGAAAAAATTAGTAGTAAACTTAAAGGTCTTTGTCAAAAATAGTGTTTTGGTCACAATGAATGTGAATACACAAAAATTAAAATATTTCCGCTTATATCAGAGGTTAACATCTAAAATAAAATAAAAACTATGTAAGTTTAGGTAAAAACTAAACAAAAATATAATCCACGTGAAAGAGTGTGTTATTTTAATAAAACTAGAATCAAGACCTCTCCTTTTTTTATTGTAACTAGCTTTTTAACTTTATAGATCACGCACAAAAATATCAATCGTGAACCAAATAGTTGTATTTTCAATCAGAATTTTATTCATATAATTATATAATTCATATAAAAATACAACAAAATAGCTGAATGCTCAATCAAAAAGATACATTTTCAACAAAGAAATTTGAACTAAAATTATGAATCTTCAATGAAATAATTGAATTTTTAACAAAGTTGTTAAACTTTTTACCAAGCAATTGAATTTTTTATCTTAAAATATGAATTTTCAACAAAAAATATAATATTTGATAATTAAGCTAAAAATATTTTTAACATTAACTCAAAAACATGTTGGTTAATCCAGAAAGACAAAATTTCAACAATATAATTATATCATCAGCTAAAAAAGATTGCAATTTTAAACCGAAAGAATAAAATTTTAATAAATAATGCTGAAATGTTTACGAAAAGACATGAATTTTGAAATGAAAAAGATGAATTTTCAGCAAAATTAAAAAAAGTTGTTAGTGCAATATAAAAATTTGGAATATTTCTGTTTTAATTTTCCTGGTTTATTTTCTTTAAGGTTGTATACATTTAGTTTTTCAAGAAATCTTGGGAAAAGTTTTGTGTTCTCTTGAAACCTTTCAAAATCCTTTAAAAGCTTCTAAATTTTTTGTTTGACATCTTTAAAAATCTACATTCTGTTTAAAATAAAATTATTTTTCATTCCTTCAAAACTTCTAAGTATATCTTAAATTTATGTGAATTTTTCTAAAATTTTGTAATCCTGTAAAATTGAAAAGCGTTGCTTTAAAATATTTTACATTCTCTTCCTACATTTTGAAATATATTTTTACATCTTACAATCTTCATTTCAAAAACTTCTAAAATCTACATTTTGTTTAAAATGTGTAGGTACTGGTAATTTGTTAAAAAAGTTTGCAAATTTTATTCTGGTACCAACGTGTCGAGAACATAGTTATTTATCAATATTAAAAAAAAAATTTATAACTAAAATTTTCTATTCAATTCAATAATGTTTAGAAACATTCAGAAATAAATTGTATTATCAAACTTTGTTTAAAACTTTACAAATAGAATATTATTATATTTGTTATTAAATAATCCGTTAAAAGTTATAGCTTCTCTTATTAGTGCGAATGAAGTAGGTTAACATCTGGTCTCATATTTTCTGTATTTCCCCAATCCTTTGTGTATAGTTATAAAATTAAAATTCTAAAGAAAAAAATAGTATTCAGAAAAATGAAAATAATATGCAGAAATAAAGGAAACTAAAAAATTGTGTGCAAGTTTCCTAGAACATAAACATAATATGCATAATGGAAAAGTGAAAGAAATAATAAAGAATAATAATAAATTATAATATATAGAATTTATACTAATGATATCCATTTAATTCCTTTCCCCTGGAAGAAATAGTTTTGTCAATTTTGGTTAAAAATTAAGATTTAAATTCCTTAAAATAATATGTGAGAGTTTATGGGCCTGATTTTTAAGTACCCATAATTTTATTATCAGTTCATATTTACATGTATGTTTATTCTCTTTTTTCTCGCAATCGCTAGTTTAGTGGTTTTGCAATTTTTGAAAAACAGTTTAAATTGGCTTAAATTTGTTTTTATTCCTAACCTTTATTTGTTATTAATTTATAATTTTATAATTTAGCAAATAAACTATCAGTATCTTACCCTTCTTTTCGGAGCTCTTTTAGGAAAGCATTGAGAAATATAATTGAGTATTCTTCTGATTGTGGAACCATCAGTATCCTGAAGATTTTTTAGTGCCACCATAACAAGGCTTATGACATTTTGTGAACCAATAATTTTTCCTTTATTTATCATTCTTCCTTCATTTGTCGGTTTTTCTTCAGATGCCATTTTTTATAATTAATTATGTTACGTAAAATTTTCTACAGTACTCGCTGACTTGTTTTATTAAAATTTAGTCATAATTGCAACATATTTCATTTTTCGCCCGAAGGCGATCATGCTGATTCTGACGTTTCTAATTGGCCTTTGCATTTCCAAAAACAAACTATGGCAGACTGATTAGACAGTTCAAAAATCGATTTTAGTGACTATAGTAACAAAAATTAACAACTACTTTCAAAAAGCATCTGCAAAAATTGCCGAATTGTGATTTAATCTAAATTTCACTTCTTTAGCAGATTATCAAATTTATTTTTTCAAAATTAGAGTGACATTCAAGATAGCATTGCCTTCCATTTTGTAATTTTTTAAATCTGCATTACCTATCTATATGAAATAGTTTAAAGTTTACATAGTTTTCAATATTTCAATTTACAAATATATTTTAAATTTTGTTCGAAATATTTTAAGTCTTATTTGCTTTAAATTGGTTAATTTGGTTCATTTGGTTCATTTGCAAATGTGTACTAAATGTGTACTAAATGTGCTCTATATATTGTAATACAGAATCAAAAATTAAAATCAATATTTAAATAGCTATACATCGGCTTGCATACAACTTTTATATTATTTTTAAATGACTTTTAGTAAATTACATACAGGTTAATTTTATTTAAATATAAGATTTTATCTCAGCAGAAATTAGAGAACAATTTGGGATTTTATATCGTAATAAGATGTTCTTAAAATAGAAACACGCAAAAGAAAGATTCTTTGATTTAAAGAAAAATAATCATTAGCTCTCAATAAAAGAAAAGTTTCATTAGTCGAAAGAAGTGTTTTTTTTGTTCCCATACAAATTTTTGTTTTATACAAATAATTTTCTTCATTTTGATGCTGTTTTTGGTTAAATAAAAAAATTTCCACAATTGAAAACAAATATTTTTCTTAGTGATTCTGGAATTCTTAATCTTTTTGTGTTTCTCATTTTCACTACTGATCCACTTTGAAGTTATTTACATTTTAAAATTCGTCATCTAGTTTAATTTTGAATGTTTATAATTTAAATTCCGAAATTTAGAATATTATTTTAAAATGGGTCCATCTTGAATGTTTACAAAGAAATAAAGATTCTTCCATTCTTAATGCTTATAATTAAAAAAGATGTAATTTCAAATGCTGTTTTTTTTAAACATAGCTCAATTTTTAAGATTTAAAATTGAAAACTCTGGAATTATAAATATGAAGCCGAATTTTTAAATTCTAAAGATTTTGAAGATCAAAACTCAACTTTTTTCAATTTTAATCTTCCAATTTTGTTTTTAATTAGAAAATTGTTAATTTCGAAGATTTAAAATTCAAAGTGCTGCAATTTTGAAGAGATGCAGTTGAAAATTCTTGAATTTTGAAAAAATAGAAACTGTTTTATTTAACATTACAATCTTGAAGGTTCAATAGTTTGGAATGTTTATAGTTTCAAATGATGCAGGTTTTAATGTTTTTTTTAAATACATAGTTCAATTTTGAAGATTTAAAATGACAAATTCTGTAATTTTTACGATTGCAATGAAAGATTCTTCAGTTTCATAGGTGTGTAAAATAAAATTCTTAAATTTTAAAGATTTTGAATACTACAAGTCAAGAGTTTTCAATATTCTCAATCTTTTAAACTGATGAAAATTCAAAAGTGTAAACCATCAAAGTTACAGATTTTTACACAGTAAAACTTAAAAAATTTCATGACTTTAATTATAAATATTTAAAAATAAAAAATGTTTAACTTCAAAGATTTATCATTCCGAGTACTACAATTTTGAAGTTTAAAAATTGGAATTTCTTGAATTTTGACAATTCACAATTAAAAATTCTCCATTTTGTACAATGCTTTTTAACATTTTTATATTCTAAAAATATGTAATTTTCAATGTTTTTTTAATGTTTAGTTAAATTGTGAATATTTATATTTTAATTGTATTAAATTTGATAGATTTGTAATAATTGAAATTTCTTCAAGGGCGAACAGTAAAAATGACACTGTTTATTCATTTTTTAAATTCTTATAATTTTTTTTACATTCATAACATACTTTTCCTTATCTAAAACAAGAGAATGCTGTTTTATTTATGCGAATGATCCCTTATCAAATTCCTCTTAGTCGTGTTTATTCTTCGGCTGTTTCCATCCTCAAAAAAAACTTAAGTTTCATCTGGGGATATAGCTCAGTGGTAGAGCATTCGACTGCAGATCGAGAGGTCCCTGGTTCAAACCCGGGTGTCCCCTTAAATTTTTGCAGTTTTTTTTTAATTCTAAAAATTTAAGGTTTGTAATAGAAATTTCTTAAAATTTTTAATTTTAATGTTCTTTTTAAATTATCGTAGACCTATTGAAATAATTTCATGAATTTAGGGTATATATGTATATGACATCTTCACAAGCCCCACATATGTGTGCTAGTCTGCACAAGTGCGTGATATCGCTTCTCCCACGTGGTAAGATATTGTCTCTATACTCGACGGCAACAGACGCGCCCACAATCAATCTGCTCGGATGTATGGATATATTTAATTTTAATTATAAGAAATTAAAAATTTAAAAGATTGGATGTGAAATCAAATTGGACACGTTTAATTAATTATTATTTGTATTTAAAATTTTTAATTCAACGAACGTCGTATTTATTTAATATATACAATGTTATAAACAATGTTGTAAATCGTAGAAATTTGAAGATTGATACGCTTACTTTTCCAAGCTTTTGAGTAAAATCGTTTGAAATCTTTTGCCTTCAGCCTAAAAAAAATTCTAGAAACATTTTAGAAACCTTTCTGGTCCAGAAGTAAAATATCAGCTGCCAGAGACCAAAAACCATTTGCATTTTTATCTAGAGATATAAAAAGAATCTAGATTTTTTTTTAATAAATGATTTTTTGAAACAGTTAGATTTATTTACGTAATTATAATCACACTGTATTAAATTAAATTTTTTCCTAAAAAGAATGGTATTTTTATGAAAAAACAAAAATAATTAACATTTTTCTGTTTTTAAATAAAATTTCAGAACGAAAAAATATAAGAAGAAATGTATTATGTTGTATAAAATCTGAATCGACCAAAAATTTCATTAAATCCGAAATATAAATATATTTGAATTATTTTAATAATCGTATTAATTATTGATTAATTGTCATCTGTCAATTTTGTTTCCTTAATGAAATATTATTGTTCATACGAATTTATTCAATTGTAAATGCTAATTTGGTTAGCTGGATCAGGAAAGAGGGAAGATTTGTCACACCGTGTCCCTTTTCTGAATAAAAATATTACTAATATTGGCAAATTGTTAACTATTTTTTCTTTTAAGTGTTTAGGGATTTTTCGAGAAAAAATGAAAATGTTCGGATCGCCCCAAAATGATATTTTACTTTTGGACTATGAAGACAATTTTCCAAAATGTTTCCAACCATTTACTCAAAAATACGGAACAGTCATCAATGGAAATTATTACCAAAAATTGTGAATGCAAATCCTTAAGAAAATAATAATTAAGCTGAATGAATTTTACTTTAGACGAATTTTTAAACATCTATACGTTTTGTAATTTTCTCTTCTAATTCAAATTTTTAATTATTTTACTCATTCCATGAAATGCCTATCGAAAATGTTTTAATTAAATTTAAAAATCCATTTTTGATATTACACAACATCGCCAGATTGAATTTATAAGCAAAATAAGTTTTGAAAATTGAGAAGTTTTAGAATATTTAAAATGGCTGTGTATAATTTATATTAGAAAATTCTACGGGGTACTTTATGAAAAAAATATCCTAATGTATTTTATTATGAATTTTTTTTTCTAATTTATTTGGCCAGCTTTGGTTTCAAATAATTATGTATAGACGCCGTTTGCAGATTTTTTTGATCGCAAATGATTTTGGTGTGATTTAATGTTTTTTGCATTTTTTCTTAATAATCTAGGTACGCTCAATACATTTACTTTTCATTAAATTACTGGTAATTCAGCATTTATTTGAAAAAAATTCTTCTATCTTTCCAGGACAAAAGTAATCGTATAGATTTTTCTTTTTTCATTATTTTCAGAATGTGAATCGCATGAAATGTATTTTTCTTTCGAAATGTGAGCTGCTTCTAAAAATATATTTCAATTTTTATACACACGGATAAACAGCGCCTGCGGTGACTTAGACACAAGTGCGATATCTGAGGATTCCAGTTGGCTACACGTTAATGGTGAACTATTTCGATCAAAACGGGCCAAACCCGATTTCAGATAGAATTCTGAATTATTCGAAACGTGCATTTGGCTCTAGGACAAAGGGGCATTGAAATTGGCAAAGCTGACAGCCATCGATCGATCAAATATTCCATGTCCTCAATGAAAGGCATTTATATTGATTTTCATACGCATAGTTTACATGTACAAGATTCATACCAAGTTTATGCGTTTTTGAAATTCAGATTTTTTAATTTCAACCGTTTAAATTTTATTCAGTTTCAGAGAAAATTTTTTAATAAACTCAATTTTGAATATAATTTGTCGCATCAATTCTATTTTGATTGTATTTAATTGCATGGCACACAAATCATAGAGGACTGATAAAATTTGAATTTTTTAAAGTTAGAATAAATGGTCCAAGTGAATGCATGGAATTGTTTAAGGCTTCTCGTTCAATCACCGAGGTTACGGAGAGCTTGGCTCGGTTATAATCGGATGGAAATCGTTGTAAAAGATAAAGTGTAACTCACCAGCTTCTCAACTGTCTTCACTCTCGGAATTAATAATAGTTATTTAATTTGATATGGTATGATATGTATGAATTTTCTTTCTCTATAATTCAAAAAACTGAGAATATTTAAAAAACATCAGAAACTTGTAAGACCGTACAGCTTGGGGCACTGTACGAACTTAAAACAGGCGACGTAGGTATAAAGCAGGTCTCGGAGGCGGCGCCGTACCTACATAGCGGACGCCCGCGTCGAAGAAAAAAATGATTCGAGGCAGCACCGAAAAGCAGTACGGCACTGAAAAGGGTTCAGCCAACGGAAGCGTTGATATCAGGTCCGTTCACTCGACGCCGACACCAAGGCAAATTTAAAAATAGAATCCGTCAAATTTGTTTTCTAATTTTGTGCTAAAACAAATTTTTTTGCTCTTTAAACTTTGTAGAAAAGGGTGGCGGCGCTACAAAAACTCACTAAAAATTATTATAATGAGATAAACGATAAGCCGAGATTTTTGTTCTTTTTTTTTCTCTATGATGATATATATTACGTTCCCCAAAAAACTACCACTAAGTCTTACCCAACTACCCCCCGTGATCAAAAAGGTTTTAAAATTTGGAAAACCACCATTAACAATGCGAAAGTGATTTAGAACTCCAAAATAATTATATAACACTTGAAAATTTCCCCTCTACATAATTTCCCCAAAAAACTACCCTTTTGCGTGAAAGTATACAGCGGATCATATACATATATGAAAAAAGCATTAAAAATAAAGAAACTTAGAAAACACTGTTAGTTAAAATTTTTTTGCTCTTCTTTAGTTCTTCGTTCATACACAGTACGTTACTCAAAAACTACGCCTAAGTTATACATACTTTCACCTCGTCATCAAAAACGTTTTAAAAGTTCAGAAACCTCTGTAGAAAATGTTCTAAAATTCTTTAGAGCCCAAAATTAATTAAATGACACTTCAAAACTTCCCTCTCATTATCATTTCCTAAAAAAACTATCCTTCTACGTAACGTATGCAGAGGAATATATATATGGTTAAAAAAACATAAAAAATATTACAATTTAGAAAACAATGTGATTGGATATTTTTTTTCTCTTTTTTTTGCTCTCCGATAATATATAATACGTTTATGGAAAACTATCTCTAAGTCTTACATACCTACCCTTCGTGAGCAAAAACGTTTAAAAAGTTGGAAAACCACCTTGAACAATGTGAAGATGATCTAGATACTTGAATTTAAATAGATGATTTCGATACACGAATGATAGGTTTCCGGTTTTTCCTCCTTGAGACAGGGACGCTGCATTTTTTCGTAACGTATTATGCATTATCGAAGAGCAAAAAAAGAGCAAAAAATATTAACTGTCTTTGTTTTCTAAGTTGTAATATTTTGTATGATTATTTTATTACATATATATGTTTCTGTATACGTTCATGTAGAAGGGTAGTTTTATGAGGAAAAGATGATAAGGGGGAAATTTTGAAGTGTAATGTAATGAATTTGTAGCTTTAAAGCATGTCCAAATTTTTAAGGTGGTTTTTCAACTCTAAAAACGTTTTTAATCACAAGTGGTGGGTATGTATGACTTAGGGGTAGTTTTTGGGTAACGCATTATATATTATTGGAGAGCCAAAACAGAGCAACAAAATTTCAACTAACAGTGTTTTCTAAGTGTCTTTATTTTTAATGCTTTTTTCATACATATATATGATCCGCTGTATACTTTCACGTGAAAGGGTAGTTTTTTAAGAGAATAAATTATAGGAGTAAATTTTTCAGTGTTATATAATTATTTTGTAGTTCTAAATCACTTTCGCATTGTTCATGGGGGTTTTCTAAATTTTAAAACGTTTTTGATCATGGGGGATAGTTGGGTAACACTTAGGGGTAGTTTTTTGGGAAACGTAATATATATCATCATAGAGCAAAAAAAAGCAAAAAAATCTCGACTTATCGTTTATCTCATTATAATAATTTTTAGTGATTTTTCGTAGGTGGCGGCGCTGAATGGACGTCCTGCTAGCACCGCCACCATTTTCTCCGAAATTTAAAGAGCAAACAAAAAAATTTTTCAGCATAAAATTAGCAAAAAAAAGCAAAAAAATATGACGTATTCCATTTTTAAATTTGCCTTGGGAGCGGCGCTTACTGGACGGACCTGCCGAATTCCAAGTGTGAGTATGTGCACGCCGAGACCGAAGCAACGACGCCCGGTCTTACAACTTTCTGGTGTCTTTTTTGTACTGTCATTAATCAAAGTTTTAAGTTTTAACCATTTTTTCTGCAATCTAACGCTCACTGACAGCAGCTTTTTGACAGCTAAAAAAAGTATTCCTTTGTAAAATTCAAAATTAACATGAGTTTGTTCAAAAATGAAAACATGCTCCATTTTTGTACTCACTAATTCATTTAGCGAGAAGTTGGTCACTAACGATTATTAGAAAACTACTAAATTGATTAGTAAAAATTCCACTAAACAATCAGTAAAATTTCATTAAGCAATTAGTAGTCTATGTCCTTGCACTGTTTACTAATTAAATAGTGGAAGGTTTTTGCGGATCTGAACTATGCGATCACCGCCTTGAATGAAATAAGAATCTATCCCCTGACCTTTTACGCAGATAATGTAAGGCTGAACGGCCTCGTTTGTTTTCTTTCGCACTTCCCTTTTTTTCTGCGTCCTGTAAATCCTTCGACATAACTGCACTTCACTTCTGACATAATGCATAACCTGCCATGTAACGAAATGACTTCTGATTTGTCGAAATCATTACAGTTCACTAATTCGTTATTGATAGCGCTAGTTTACTATTGAATTAGTAAAACGAAGTTACTAGATATTAGTGAACCATGTTTACTAATTGATGTTGGTAAAATTTTTTACCAATTTCTTGGTATAATTTTTTACCAATTTCTTAGTAAAATACTTACTATTTTAAAATTCAAACCACAAGATGTCACTATTTTGTTAGTGAATCATACATTTACTAATTTAATCAGTTTTTTTAATTTTAATCAGTATTATTCAATAATTATTACTCAATAATTTTTTAACTTTAATCAGTGAAATTTTCACTGATTCAGATTTAGAGAGTACAAATTGCGAAATCCAATATTGCGAATTATCGCATGATTTTTAATTTTTCGCATTACCATTTTTTTAGTGCTTAAAAATACCACTTCATCGGTGCACATACAATCTTAATAAAATTTGAGAACATTACCTTAATTTGAAGCATTTGCAATTTTTCCTATTTAAAATACATAGAAAATTCTAGCATCTTGCTATATTACCCTAAATATTATCCAACCATGACAATTTTTCATTCTACATAGTAATAGTTTGTTTTTTTAATAGAAAATATCGACTGTTTCACTTTATATGTGCACATTGAATTTTTAAAAAGCGTGAAACAAAATTTAAACTTATTTAATTTTTAATGACTAAGTTTCAACATTCTTATTTACGAATGCCTATAATTTAAAGAAAGTCTAGAAATGTTTATTTTTTAACACTTTAAATTTGAATTTATCTTGTAAGTTTAAATATTAAAAACATATAATTTTCAAAAATTTTCGAATAATCAAACTTCGAACGTACTCTCTAAATCTGAATTAATACATAAATGCTTTAATGAGTACTATGAATTGCAATTGATAAATTAGTTTTTCTTAAATTACCTTGATTGGAATAGTGAAATACATTGTACCAGTTCTATAAAGTTACAATTGTGATAAAAAATATAAATAATGAAAAAGTATATTTCTTGCATTGGATTCATTTTTTAGGACCATTTACATTCAAAATGTTAACGAAATCTATAAATAACAGTTTAGATAGTTCGCAGTGTGACAGTAACGACTAATTAGAACAGTATATTTGTACGAATTGTCATTAACTGAATTCTAACAGTAATTCAACTGAAAATCAGTTGTATTTTACTAACTCAAATTTAGAAAGTACACAGTAATAAAAATTCCAAGATTACTAAAGGATAAAATTAATAAAAATATATGTATCATCTTGAAAATGCATATAATTTCAATATAAAATAATAGTTTTGGATGGGCAATAATAAAACAGTATAATTTTTTAAGACTTGTAACAATGTTGCAATTTTGAATTGAAATGTTAACAATGTTAGGGCAGTTTTACTATTCAATATTTCAAAATTCAAAGATTTATGCTAAAAGTCTTGATAATTCGGTTTTAATTGCATAATTTTATATAATGAAACAATCTTGAATTAAATGCCTTCACAACAAATTCAAAGCCATGCAAAAATAGGAAAATAATTTCTCATAGTCAAGACTTAAAAATGAGATGACTTTAGAACTAGTTATTGAAAATTCAATTGTTTTTTCATTGATAATTGTTCAAAATATTGAACATCTAAAATATAAATTAAAAAATATCAATTTCGAATTTACATGCTTTACTTTCTAGATGAAGTGTTCCAAATTAAATTATTTAAAATTATAAAATTAAAAATTGTGTTCTTTAAAATTAAAGTAGATAATATTTGAACTAAATAAAGCTGATATCATAATATTAAATCATTTCTTTAATTTTAAATGGTTACGATTTTAAAGCTCTGAATTTTCATGTTGAACGCTAAATATTCAATTTTTCCCTTTCGTAAGTTTTTCGTGTTGAGTTTTAAGAAGTATAATTGAAGACTTAAAAATTATTAATTTTTAAACAATTAAATTTCTCCTAAAATAACATAAATTTTTAAGTTAAATTTTAATTTCTAGACTTTCAGAATCTTTGAGTTTCAAAAATTCAATTTAGATTTAATTTTCAAATTGTCAAAGGCTAATGGCTTCGAATTTAAAATCTTTTAAATTTTAATTATTTGTATTTTAAACTATTTAATTTTGAATATTATTTATTTAGAGTTTTTAGATTATTTACTATAATTGAAAAGTCGAATCTGAAAACATTTAATTGTTAATGTTTTGAAATTTCGTATTTTCAAAATGTTAATTTGAAATCATTCAAACTTGAGATATTGTTCAAGTCAAAATTAAATTGATAATTTCTTTTATGCTTTGAATTAGTTCAGCCTCACCTTGATTTCAGGTTTATGCTCGCTGGACGTAAATATTCAAATTGCTAGTTACAAAATTTAAAGTTAAAAGAAGGGTAAGCAAGCCCTTTTGTAAAGTGAATTTCACGTTAAGTGATTTTTGTTATCTGATCATTGTAATAAATACTACTGTAAGTAAGAATGCCTTGAGTGTTTGAATTATACGCCGTTATAGCTCGGTGTAATATGGTTAGTTATTATGGCACTTACCCTTGTTCGTGCAACCTGCCGTTTGATGAATGGCATTTGCTGGGAAATTGCACTTTCCTGGAATATGGAAAGTTCGTGCCAATTTTCAACCCCTTTCCCACCAATAGGTGGTCAGAAACTACCAATTCTAATTTCTCATAATACACATTTACTAGTGGAAGATATATTGTATATTATTAGAAAAATTAAAAAAAGTGAAAAATAGGAACACCTCCAAACAAATATCGCATTATAGAATTAAAAATATCAATATGTTTGCAAAAATTAAATTTTTTCTAAGAAAAAGTCTTCTCCTTCGCTCCACTGGGAGAATTACAGAACTTTCGATCGCCATTTGGGTGCTAGAGATCCAAAGATGAATCCTTTTTCACAAAAACACCCATTAGTTTGCGAAGTGTTACGTATTCAATTTTTCCAAGGAATCTGCATTATCATCCAACAGTAATAGACATTCTTATCGTCTTTTCAATGTACAGATGCAAACATCAAAATTTTGTTTATTTTTCAATCTCTTAAAAAAAAAATCGATTAATTTGAAGGATCATAACCCGGCATCTAATGAAGATAAAAGGTTATTGTTTTTTTAACTTTCTTATCATATTGTTCACATCAAATTTTTTCTTTTTGTTTTTTTCCTCTTGAATATGATGGAAAGGGTCAATTTATGCAAAAATGATTTTGAAAACAAAACACTTTACGTAATTAAAACGGTAAAAAAAGCCTTTTTTTCTACAAGATGCCTGGACTATTATTCAGTACGACGTGAATGAACGTGTTAATATTGCAGGTTTAACTAAAGGCACACCTTGAGGGTACTTATTTCACTTTAGTTCAGAAAAAAGTCATTCATTACCGAGATACAAGACTGCAGAAACGTATTCATAACGTGTCATAAGTCTCGACAGCTGAAGCTTCGGTGCAAATGAGAAATGGGGCGGAATTGCTAAAAGCTTCCGCCATCAACATATTCCTGGGATGCTCTTGACTCTTGAGCCTAATAGTCAACTCTCATAATTTGTTCCATTCTCATTATTATTACAGAAATTATTTTTCCTCTTTTACACTTATATTCCTATTCAGATTTTCTAAACTCCAGAAGCTTTGAAGTAATTAGAGGTTAGTTATTACAAACATTCCCTTAACAATAATTTATAATTATTTGTATTTTATTTTAATTAGTAATAACAATCAATATTAATTTTCGACCTCATTGAAGTATTATTCATTTCGCGTCTTTTTCGGTCATTTCAATAGGACAGTTTATTAGTATACGTCAATTTGACAGCGTATAAAATTGCCTTGAATATGAAGCTTGTTTACATTGCATGAAAATACTTTAACATGGATTTTCAAGTTAGTATTTTATAGTTTATATTGAAATGATTGAAGTTTAAAATTTCCGGTGCACAATTTGAAAATTTATTATTTTTAGCGATTTCGTTTCAGTTTTATTTTGTAAACGAAGTTGGTAATTGTTTAATTTTTAACACTTCAAATTTGAAGTCATTAATTTTGATGGTTTCCCATAGAAAGCATATATTTTTCAACTTCTTAACATATTAATATAACTTTAAACTATCATAAGATTTGAAAACAATTAAACAATTTTGAAATAAATGAAATAAAATTGAAAATTGAATTATTCTTTTTTGAAAAATGTTTTAAAATATTGAAAATTTAAAAATCAACTTACAAAAATAATTTCAAATCGGAATGCCTAAAATTGTGCAACTTGAATCAATGGAATCATAGCGATGTTGTTTTTTATTTTTATTTTCCGGGTAATATCTCTAAATTGTCCGATTTTTATTTGCAAATTTTAAATAATCAAAAATTTTGAATTTAAAAACATTTCAGTCGAAAATTATTTAAGAATAAATAATTCTATATAGAGAGTGAAAAATTAGTTGATGTGAAACTAAAAAATTAAAATATTTTAATTTTAATGTTAAATTGTAAATTTTTTATGCAATAAATTGCTTGGAATTAAAAATTATTAAAATTCAAAAATTCTAAATTTTCAATTATTCAATTTATAAATGATACAAGTCCAACTCTTTTTTAATCTTTTCGAAATATTGTCCTTGATTCAAAGTTTTTGCTAATTAAAAAAAGTTTGATTTGGAACTTTTTCAATTCAAATTCATTCAATATACTTTTAAACAAAAATTTCTTCAATATTGGATTCTTAAATTGTTTATATTTTTAATGTTACAAAATAAAAATCCAGGAAAGTCAAAATGCACTTCGTGCGAATGAATTTACTGCTAGTGTATTTAATATTGATTGAAAATCTTTTCTCACCCTTCGATGAAAAGCACCTAATTTGAATAAATATTTTAAGAATCTCCAATCCATAGAATTTTGAATGCTTTAAAACCTAGAAATATGAAATAATTTATGATTTTGTTGCAACTTTTATATTTTAAAGAAAAATGATAAAAACAGGAACAGTACGCACTTCTGCTATGGTTCAGTTTATTACTATTTTTCTTATCACTTAGAAATTAATATTTTAAATAATTTATCTTTTATTCTAGAAGTATTTAAAAATGAAAAAGCATATTCAGGGTTGCTGAAGGTTACGAAATTCCATACTTTCACGGAAAGTCAAGAAATGTCTGGGAAAACCTGACCGACTGAGGGAATTTTTTATCAACTCACGTTGAATATAATTTTATTATTTTTCTCAAAATTCAAGAATTTTGAGAAAAATTAATGCTTTTTTGTTGAAACTTACAACTCGGTAGTTAAAAATTAATCTTTTTCGTTGAATATTAAACTAATTTGTGCAAAATTCGTTTTTTTCGGTCGAATTCAACTGTTTCTGGCTGAATTGGTTGAAAATTTACTATTTTGTTGGACATTTATTTTATTTGGTTAGAAATTATTGTTTTGACTGAAAAATTGAAAAATTGGGAATTTGTTGCAACTTGAATCTATTTACATAATTATTAAATTCTACATATTAAGAAACAAATATTAAAGATTTTAAACAACGTCGTGAGTTTTTTTTACTTTTTTTGTACTAAACTAAACTTAGAAAAAAATTGAAGTTTTTAATTCAAAGCGAAATTGAAGCCACGATTTCGGAAGTGATTATTTCGTGCGCCTGTAAAGAGGCGACATGCACAGCAGCACTGTAGAGCTGGTCTATTGAACCCAAGCGTTATTGGTACTCTTCCAACCTGAAGAATGGTTTGGTTAACAATTTGTTTAAATAGACAAGAAATATTAGCTAAAGAGGTGGATTTTCAAAATTGATTACGTAAAACTGATTTTTCCATTTTTACACTCTCTCTCACCTTCTTATAGATATTCGTAAGATTTGTATTATTAACCGACCCCTTTTACGTAAGATACAAAAATTTGTTACTTAATATATCAATCATATACGATTTATTTCTACCGTGATCGAGATTTAAAAAGATTTGATAAAAATTTTTATTGATTTGAATTTATTTCAATAGCTTTAAAGGAATTTCAAGGGTTTTGAAACGAATACATGATGAATATATGAAATTTCACAAAATTATAACACAGTAAGTACCAAAGATATTTTTGATCTAAAGTTAGATATAATTTTTGCACAGAATTAGAAAGTGCAATTATTATCCGACATTGGATAATTTCTATCGGAAGGCAGATAAAGCTTATCCGATTTTGGATAATTGTGGTTTTCAATTGTTTGCTACATTTTTATTCAACTTCAGATAAAAAATATCTCTGGAAGTTACTCTGAACATTTTTATAGAATTTAATGAGATTTCCAAAGCGATTTAGGGAGTTTATTGAGTCACAAAAAATTTTAAAAGATGTAATGGCATTTTTAGAGATTTCAAGGTATCTTAAAAGACTTTGTAATTTTTCATGGAATTTTAAAGGAGTGTAAAAGATTTCAAGTTATACCGAAGTATTTTTAAGAATTTTAAATGGTATCAGGGAATTTTAAGAGGATTTTAAAACATTTAACGGAATTTTAAAGGATTTTCAAATCCTATAAAGCAGTTTAAGCAAATTCAAGGATTTCTAATGTCTTTTAAAATATGTTAATAGATTTTAACGTAAGAAATGTGATTTCAAAAGATTCTGAAAGACTATCACGGATTTTAATGATTTCAATCAATTTTAAAGGGTTTCCAATAACGTTAAGAGATCTCATAAGGTTTAGAAATATTTCACACACAGTGATACAAAATGAGGAATTTTAAATGTAGATAAATTTAATTTTTGCGTTAAATTAAGTAAGTGACTTAAGTTGAGTTTAGGATGATTTTCATTCAGTAGAAAAGGTGTGGGACTAAATGGATTTTTAAAAATTTTTCTCCATAAAAGATATCCATCTCCAAGAAATGCAATTTTTAATATCTCATAATCAAAAATTAAAAAACGCTCTAATTCTGCAATTTGGAATTGAATGAAATCAGACATATTCAACAGTCTTTAAAGTTTGATATAACAGGACCAAAATTAACTTCAATATCAAATAACAAGCGAAAATTTAAACTCCTTCGAAGCTTTATTGAAATTGCAGCGTAATTTAATTATGAAAATTACACTGCAATTTTAACACAGCTTCGAAAGAGTTAAAAAAGGGTTAACCTAATTATTTTTAAATACAATTTTTGCTTGTTATTTAAAATTGACGTCAATTTTGGTCCTGTTTATAAAACTCTTAAAACTGTTAATTATGTCTGCTTTTATGCAATTCCATTTTAAATTGTTGAATTTAAGTTTTTTTTTAAATTGTATAATGTATAAAAATATTATATTTGTATGCACCCTTGCACTTTGAAAAATAAATGTCGAAATTAAAAGAACATATTTTAATCAATTCATGTGGCAAATAAGTTCTAAAAGACATTCATAACTATCATAGTTAAATATTTAAAAAGTAGTCCGCAACCGACTTCAACTTGACTTGAGTACATATTTAAACGTAAAATTTTCCATTATTTTGATATCCGATGTCAAAAATAGGGGTTCCCATTTAAAAACACAATGTTGACCTTGACAAGACCTTGGAGATCAAGTTCAAGGCCAAATTGAAGGGCAAGATTCGATTTCTCGTTGAAAGTTACTTCAAGAATGACCTTCACCAATTTGAATAATATTTTATCTGGACAGTTATTTATGTGTTTCCAGACTTTTTGGACACCCTGTATGTATTTTTTTCGAAATTCTAATAGCTTCAGACTAATGCTTGAATTACTTAACCTATTTTCTCATTGCGATTGAAATATAACACACATCATAGAGACACCTTATCATAGAGTCAATTTACACCAACTGGATTACAAAAGATTGATAGCACTCTTGTTTTAACAGTACAAATATGATAAAAATACGACCATTGAATCTGATAACCTCGAATCATCACTACAATCGGATATATTGTGTCAAAAGATCAAAGAAAATTTTTTGGAAACGTCTTGTTCATAAGCCACATATAAGATTAGAATCAGTGATTTAATAGAAGATTTATTACAGGACTTTTATTCAGTAAAATAATTATATTTACATCATGGCATTAGTATTGGGTACTATTTCGAGCGTAAAAGACAAGTTATTCGAAAAATTTATTTTGCGTGTTTGAAGAATAATTTATTTCTAAAAATATTTCTGATAAAAATTTAAATTTGATTTTTTATCGTACTTTCGGCCAAACAAGTTTTATATGAAAATTACTAATCTCATAATTTTTGAGGCATAGACTCAAGTTGGATAAATATAAATTTTAAAGGATATGGAATGAAAATGGAAATTTTTTTTGGCACTTCAGTCTTGAATATTTCTTTCAAAATCTGGAACGTTTTATTTTGATGTAATGCAATGTCTAAGGTTAGACATATATTTTCATGATAATAAATTAAACGTGACATTTCATTGGCTTCAACTATTTATCGAAAATATCTGTGCAATAATTAAACTGTATACAATTTT
The DNA here is from genome assembly GCA_010014905.2 of Druon quercuslanigerum. Taxonomy (NCBI): domain Eukaryota; kingdom Metazoa; phylum Arthropoda; class Insecta; order Hymenoptera; family Cynipidae; genus Druon; species Druon quercuslanigerum. The sequence continues at coordinate 22,151 of JAAAKG020162113.1, forward strand.
CTGTAAAACAAAAAAAATCAAATGTTCTATCTCTAAAAGTTCCATATTTATGGCCCTTAATAAGTCGACTTTGAGTTAATAATTTTTAAAAATCTAGTTTATGTGAAATAAGCCATTTCTTATGCATCAAGTGGAAAGTTTCTACTGAATAAATTAAAGAGAACGCAATTTTGCAAAAATCTAAAAAAACAACAATGCTCTAACTCTAATACCACTAAAATTTATTATGGGAATTATGGGGAGTGATGAGTATGAAATATTGAAATAATGTAATATTTAAAGTTAAAATCATAGATCACCGTGATTGAATAAATTGCATGATTTTACGTATTCGTCATTCAATGTTTTTATCGAATGAAATATATTGTATATGAACGCTGTGGTCTATTTAACGAACTTGGAAAGTGTATATTTTTAATTCAATTTTTTGTTGTTTAATCAACTTACTTTTGTTTAAATCCAACTTTTTTGTGGAAAAATGAGTGGTATTTTCTAAAATTGGCCTTAATTCATGAATGTGAAGAGAGAATTGTTTTATTTTAGTTAACAAACCCAAACATCCTGAAATGCTCGTGTTTCAAGAAATTTCATGGACCTATAAGAAAAAATCTAAACCATAAGAATTCTTTACAAAAAATACTAATTATTCAGAAATTAATAAAAAAGAAAAATGTTTTAAAAATCTAAAAGAATAAGGCACTCAGTAATACATAGCAAAAATTATGCACATATTTTATATACGGCATCTTCCTCATAATACCTTTCGTGCCATATAGAATATATAGACTACGACACTATCATTGAAAAAAAAACAAGTCATGTTCAATCTTTTGACCAACTTCTGTTTGTTAAGTATCCGGCTCACATTCAATTGAATTACTTATAAATTTGAAAAGTATACAACATTCTTCTGGTGACCTTATTTTTTAGTAAATACCAGGATGATATTTTTTTAAATAGTAACCTTTTGCCAAACTTAATTTTTTTTCGTTAAGTTAGGTCTGAAAAATAAAAGAGAGTTATAAAGCTTATAAATTAAAAAAATCCAATATAAAAAATCTGATGGGTAAAAAATATTACAAAGGTCCACATTGGTGCATAACAAAATTATTCACATCTATTATATATATATATATACCTCAGAATAAATATTTGGTATAGGTAACTAGGGTGTCATTTTTATAACCGTTAATATTGTATAACCATAAGAAAAATTGATTTTTGATAAGCATCCGGTTGAAATTTTAATCACATGACTTATAAATTTGAAAGATATATTCATCCTTCAGGTTACCTTAATTTTTTATGAGTAGCAGGATGACATTTTAAATATATTATTTCCTATATATCATATGTAATTCTGTTTTTTCGGCCCACCCTAGTAAACAGGTCCCTATAATCTGTCTAATAGAATCTAAAATTTTGTAGATGCATTTATGTTTTCATGTGCCTCGAAGGCCCTCGTTAGCTCATTGGTCATTCGGTAAAGTCAGTGACTCAGCGGAGGCTGCATTCCCCTCGACTGCGTTTTGGTTAGCCCCTTTCAGACTCTCACTCACTTACGCCCGCATAACATAGAACATATGTGGCCTTATACTTATATCCTGCTGTACTTAGCGACATAAAACGACCACCCACCATGGCCGTCATCTCATTTCAAAGTGCCCCTAACTACAAGAAAACTGATCATTTTATTGATTTTTTTTATTTTCTCTGATTTATTCATAAAAATATAAAAATAGAGGGAACTTCAATTACCCAGCATTTTATTAGCTAATTTGATACACCACCTAAAAGTTCTGCGATGCAATAAATTGGACAAGTACAATTAAATAATGCAGTGATTTTAGCACTAATTTTGAAATTATTAACGGTATCATAAATGTTAGAAAAATATCACTAGAAAATAGCATCGATGAATAGAATTTGCTGTCGCTTCGCGCAAAAATACGAGATTTCATTTTTTATGCAAAAATGTATGCAAAAATATGACACTCGAAAATATGCTACTCGAAAATATTGCTGCAGGCCTATAATTAATATTATACTTTGATCGCACCATTATTATTTGAATTCTAAACAACATAAAAACACTAATATTTATTAAACAAATAAAGTCATCATGATTTCGTTAAACTTAGCAGAACAATGGAGCAATGTGCATAAAAAGGACATTTGTGGAATACAAATCAACAGATAAGCTTTAATCGCAAAATAGCATCGAACAACAATAAGCGTTAATATTTTAAACAAGTTTTAGAAACAAATTCACTTACTTGGCATTTCTATGCATAGAAAATTGTTCTTTTCTGGAAAAGCTTTTATTTTTACGCTAAGAATAGCATTTGTGTACAATTGAATTTCATATATGATAATGTACTTATTGATATAAACCATTTTGATAAAAAAAATGTAATGCTTATACTGTCACATCCATTGGTTATATTGCTATGAAAACTTACTCCATGCAATATTTAAGCCTCTGTACCAAATTTCAAGGTTCTTTTCAACTTTCTCAACGTCACGAACAAAAGTCATTATACCGAAAAGAACAATTTTCTCTGCATAGAAATGCCAAGTAAGTGAATTTTTTTATAAACTACTGTCTACATTTTTTTAGATAAATAAAAATCAAAATTTTTAAAATTTAAAACAGATTGAAATCAAATTTAAACCCCTATTTAACGTCCAAGAATAAAATTATTATGCAGAATTCCTGAAAATCAACCCAAGAATTCAAAGACCTAACTTGCACAAACGCCATACAATCTTCCTATTGCAATTTGAAAAAATATAAAAATTTTCCTAAAAAATAAAAGGAAAAAATTCCTTTTTTTGACAATAGTAAAAAAAAGGAAAGAAAAATTAGCAGGCAACCAACAAAATCCATTAGTCAAACAAAAAAAGAAATCATTCCTCAAAAAATAAAAATTTGCTATTCATTAAAATGCCAAATAAGTGAATTTGTTCATAAAACTTATTTAAACTATTCAATAATATTGCTTTTTAATGCTCGTTTGCAAATCAACATTGATGTTACACATTTTAGTAACAAAATATATGTAAGTAATGAATTCGAATTTCGAAAATGCAGCATATATGAGAGATAAAATATTAATTAATTTGATTATAATACTTGGACAAATTAAAGAATAAATCTTACATTTTTTTTGTATTCGACGAAAGTAAGTTTACTAATGGTTTTACTATGGCAACCAAATCATTTAGTGTGATTTAGTTATTTCTCTATTCTCGGACTATTCTAAATGAAAAATCCTTGAGATAGTTTGGAAAGAATCCTTTGCAAAAAATCTAGGTGTTAAATTTATATTTTTTTGACAATGATCCTTAGAATGACTTAACCATAAGCATTTCAGATTTGAGTTTTCAAAACTTCGAACCCTGATTTTAAGAAATAGTGAATTACGAAGGAATTTTAAATTTGAAATGTCTTTAATTGATTATATTGAAATCATTACAATTACTTGCAATCACCTGCAATTGTGACATTTACGTCGAAAGTCGAAATGCAACCCTTGATTAATTGTCTCAGTCTAGCACAGATATTAAAAATACACATTATTGACGTTTTATCTTCTTATGTACAACAAGAAAGGAACAATAGGTAAAGAAAATAATCTCAAATTGAATTAAATTTTTAACCCATTTCCTTATCACCTTTTGACAAGCCTTGAATTCCGTTCCACTCTCGGTTCCACTCGCTTATCTAAAAATCGAGACCACTATCCACTAGACCTATTGTCCTTGACTTAGAAATGTTCCTATCAGTGATAGATCACTTTTTATTCTCCCAGCCTTTAAGAGAGAGGGGTTAGCCTTTCCTAGCTCCATACGCCCCTGAAGGTCCCATACGCCTTGCTTGCATGAAACAAGCCGTTTCTGTCGCTCCTTGGGCCAGTGGCAGCATTGCTTCCTCCGGTACAAGTCTTTCAAACTTTCCGATCAAATCTCGCTAGCCTGTTATCATTTTCTGACATAAAAATCTCACCGTTCTTACCTAAAATGCTGCATGAGAATGCAATAAACATAAGAAATTGCCAATGAAGTTATGACAGTGCCTTCGCTTCAGTTCAATCCCTTTTAAATTAAGACTAGTGACGGTCGATCTGTCAAAGTGACGTTTACATTCAACTTCGCTGATCTCGCCGGCAAGATCGCGAGACCATTCCCTCACACAGCATCATAATAAACTGCATTCTCTCCTTTCAATCGTGGGAATAATCAAGGTTTGCTCTGGTGTGATTGTGATTATGCAGTTCTTTGAAAAAAATAAAGTGTCAACAAAAAAGTGTTTCGAGAAACTAAAAACTATTTTTTGGTACTAGAGTAATTAGATCAAGTGATGAGCACTTTATCAGTACAAATTCTAAAGTGAAGTGAAAAAGTGTGTCCTTCCAATAAAAAAAATTTATATCTGGTGATTATTCATTTTGTGATAGAAATCGAAATATGGAGGACCGATTCATCCCAAACGTGGATAAACTCTCTTTCAAAATGGTTGAACAATTGTTTTTCATTTCCTCCCAAGATTGCAAATCTCCTTAATTATCATCAGAAACTCAATTTAAAAAACCAATTCCTCGAGGATAAAAATGTTACATTTACCATTTACCTTCAATTTTGTTCTCGTTTTGTAACATTTCTTATTGAAGAACGAAGCATTTTCAATTTTGCAATTTGTGAAACTCTGAGTTTTATACATTAATAAACTTGATGGATTATAAGAAGCCGGATTTTTTGAGTCAACAAGGGATCTATAGAAGCTGGTCTGGCTTTAATCAAGAAGTTAGTAATCCTTAGTGGCAGCATCCGTCGAAGATGGTTCAGATGAGTTACGCTCAGTGGGCGTGCTTGCCCAGCACGTATCGCAAAAAGGTTCGTATGCACGACTTTGACATAACTTCCGGCATAATCGCGTGCTGTCGGCTTTCCAGAAGTCCACAGGTTTTTTCGCAGTCTATCCCCTATGTTTATTACACAGCTGCATGCTGAAAATCGCTTCTAAATGGAAAACAAAGTTGAATGTTTTTGAGAATTTTTTATTTAATTTATAAGAAACCATTTCGATGTGAAAAGGCAACATCGAAACAATAAAATATTTTTGACAACGAATGTAGAAAATTGCCTTTCTGAAGATGTGCAAACCTGATGTCTTATCAAAAACATTTCTTTGAGTGATCAATCTGGAGTATATTCCAAATATAAACTCTTTCCAAATCATCTACCAGACGAGGTTTGGTTTGTGCACAAGGTCTGTCGCATGTTCTGTGAGCCCATTGCATTTTTTCAACTAATCAAACAAGATACTCTTGTTAATTTTTTTTCACTACAAATGAAATGTTAGTCTGATTATATTGTTTTCCGAGTAGTCCTAATGTGTACAGTATTCCTAGTTGCCCAAGGAAATGCATCTTGGGCACCTCGACCAAGATCCTCAGTGCGGGATATAACTACACAAGCCAAGCAATATAACGAACCGAGGCTCACGATTCCTCAGTGATTATGGCAAATGTGCTGCATCCTTTTGCCGGGATAATAGTCCACTGCCTAGAAGTCTTTTTTCGTCTCATTCCTAGTGAATCTTAAAGTAAGCGATGATATCAAATGAGAGGAGGAAAAAACAGAAATGGGGTCGGAAGACATTCTCAGATAATGTAGAGCAGTCAACACCTTGCAGGATTCTAGACTATTCTAGATATGTATGTATAGAAGAGATATGTAGAAATGAATTTTTATTTGTTTAGAGGAATCACAGTTATCATCCTAACCCATTTTAATACGAAATCGGATTTAAAGATTCCCAAATGGAATTGAAAACACAACCATTTGTGAGGTAATTGGTCATGATATTTTTTTTGTATCAGAAAACTGCTATTCTTGTGCCAATTTTTGTATTTTACTATGCAGGTTAATTGAAAATATAATAACGTTTATTTGTTTATATTTTCAAAATACTTACTGTATATTATTATTAATTTAATAACTATACTTACCTAATTAATCTTTGTATAATGAAATTGAAAATTCAGTTTCTTTCATACATACATTTACATTATAAATAATAGTACAATTATTTTTAAATGTAAGCCTAGGCACAAACATAGTTGGTGAGGAATTCCTAAATACAGTGTTTCGCATTGATGAAAAACATTTATTTATTTAAATCATAAAAATATTCCATGCATTGTTGACAGAAGTAAAAGTAGTAAACACTTTAATAGTTCCGCATGCACGAATCGAGTAAAGCAAGCAGGCTCAGGTGTTTCCTCTGCAGTTACTTCCTACACTGTGTTTATGCATTTCCAGAAGATTATTCTTTTGTACTGCAAATTTTCTACATAACGATTTTGTATACAATGCATTACATACACCTAACGAAATTCTGTTGGTCAAATAATTACACCCACGATATAGAAATATTTTGTCGTAAAACTTTATGAAAATTGTATTAGGTTGTATTATTTTAATTTTTTTCTTATTATATTAACATTTTCATGATTTCAAGTGACAGGAAAAATACATACTTTTGTTCATTTTAACTTGAATATCTATAATTTAATTCTCTTGCTAAATATTTCCCATTGCAAATACTGCGTTTGAATAAATTGCACTCCCCAATTAATTGAGATTAGTTAATGGGAAGATAATTACATTGAGGCATTTCAAATTATATCAGTGCAATTAGAGTTAAGGAAAAATAATTCACAATGTGTGACAAACTGAAAATAGAGTAAATAACTTCTGGACAATAAAAAATATCATGAATCGATAAATATGTTAATTAATCGATATTCACTAGCGAGGTTGAACTGGTTTTGTCACAGAATAAAACTGGGTGGTTGCATCAACCAATAAATTCTTTGCATTCTTTGTAGCTCATAAGAATTTTCAATTTCAGTAAATTGATATATATA
>JAAAKG020162124.1:0-29084 GCA_010014905.2 Druon quercuslanigerum
TTATCGAATTTTCGGCACCAGCTGACAAAAACATCATAGCCAAGAAGAATGAAAAGAAAGAGAGGTATAGAGACCTTTTAAGGGAGTTGCGACGATTGTACCAGGAATATTCTGTTAAAATAATCGTCCTGATCATCGGCGCTTTTGAAGGTGCCAAGCTTTCACGTGTCCTCAGGGTGCACGAGACTTTTGCTTGATCGTCGCTTTGCTGAAATTTTACCACGATTTCGCTTGGATCAGGTGCACTTTTTCAGATTAGCTCCCGATCCCGGCAAAATCCTGCGGTTCTCCTTATGACAAAATTTTAAATATATATATATCTGAGTTTTTTTTTAATGTAGCTAAAATAAATTATTGTCAAGCATATCAAGTAAAAAAAGTGGTAAAAAAGGAAAAATAATCTGAGAGCCTTTTTATAGAGACGAAATGTCGAAAATTGAATTTATTTTCTTATATGAGGACTTACAACATTTTGTACTTGGTGAGGTATGCGACCATAGACTGTTACGTGTTTTCTAATTGAAGAGTTCGGTCTTCCGTAGAATCTCAGAGTTACTTCTTTGTGTCCTATACCATTTGCAACGATTTGAAAGCGGCCTCCAGTAAAAAAAAGACGGTCTTCAGGCTCTTCAACTCGAACCATAGTAATAATTTCATCGTTCGAGCCTTTAAAAGTCTTATTTTCTTTGACACGCGTCTGAAGTCTCCATTTCGGACCTTCTATTCTGATGGTCTCATTGAAGAGGACAACGTCGTCACCAACAAGGTTTCCTATTTCCGCTGCTTCAAATCTGCCTTTGTAGACGTCTCCACTGAGTCTTCGTACGTCATTATTAAACGCTACTACTGTATTACTACTGCTGGCTACTGCTGACGTTAAAAACAATTTTAAAATCAATAGTAATAGGTAAATCCTTTTGTATGGTGTCATCTGTATTCCAGAGTAAAATGAAAACACTTAAAAACTTTGGATTTCTTTAAAACAAATGTTTAAGGCCAGCTGATTCCACGACACTGAACTGAGTGATATTCTGATAATGTAGCAACTGTGTTTGCAAGCGTATGATTTGTAAAAAGAGTTTCAGACTTGACAAATATTTACTTACGAATTATGAAATTGACTTCCACTATTTTTATATTCTCCTCCTTTATTATTGAGAACGTATTAGAATTGCCCGAAATTCCACATCTAAATTTTGGAAAGGATCTACAGTTTTGAAACCACCTAAAGCCGAAAACCAAGTTTTGGTGATATCTGTCTGTCTGTCCGCCCGTCGATCCGGCGATAAACACGGTAGTTCTCGAAAAAATTAAAAATTTAAAAAGTTCAAAAATTGTATGTACGTTTCTTCGTAGTACTCAGGAAGCCAAAAGTTTCATCCTAACGCTTTTTTGGAGAATAGAGCATTTGTCAAGACAATTGTAACAGGTTTTTAAATTTTTTTGAAAAATTAAAATTTTGATCACGCAAAAAAAATGAAAAAAAAAGTTCCATCTTGTAGTCCAACTATTCATCACACGAAAAAATTCAAAAAAAGAAAATTGTGCTCCCAAAAATTATCAACTAGTTTCTTAGCACTCCTTGATAGGATGCGTACATTTTCTTTTATTCGTGAAATACAATTAAAAAAATAAAAAATTAAATGTTGGAACAACATTTTTTTTATTTGCAATAAAAAACATTGAAAATAAGACAATTAAAATTTTGAAAAACCGATACAAGCTACAAAAAAACTAGTAAACAAAAATTGTGTACCTAAAAAAGGAATTTAAATGTTCAAAAATTTGCGTATTGATGTGACGCGTAGTTTTTGTTTTAATGTTAAAAAATAATACTAAAAAGAAAAATGAAAAATTTGTAGACAAACGACAAAAGGTACGGAAAAAAATTGGTAGACAAAAGTGGTTCACCCCTAATTTTTTATTTTCAATTACTTTTTTTTACGAATGAAACAAAAAATACACATCATATCAAAATATGATAAATAACAAATTTGTAGCTATTTTCCAGGTGCAAAAAATTGTTTTATTTTTTATAGCTTGATTTGTTTATTCAGAAACTTTTTTTCATTTTTACTTTTGTTTTTTACAAATAAAACAAGAAATAGATGTTATATAAAAAAGTAATTATTAACAAATTTGCAAAACGAAATCTTTTTTCTTCTTAGGAATTTTTATTATATCCTACTTTCTTTGATTTAAAAAGTTAATTTTACTTTTTTTTTATTTTGAGAAAGCCTCAACTCTAATAATTTTATATTTGAAAAAGATAGATTGGAAAATATTTAGAACAATTGGAAGAAATATTGAAGAAGAAGATTTGGAAAAGATTAAAAAAAATTGAATGATGATTTTATCCACCATTTTAAGAGGAAATGGCAGAGTTCAGCATTTATTAAAGCTCGTTTCAACAACAAGTTTACAGGTTGGTTGAAAACATATTTTATACGTGAAAAATATACTGACTTCGAAATAAGAGAGGCTTTTTTTACGCTCGCTAAATCTATGTGATAGAAAGAAAGTATCATATTTCATTAATTCAATTTTACCTTCTGATGAAAATAAAAATAATAATGATTTTCCGATTCGTTACACACCAGAAGAAGCTTTGACGTTAATAGAGGAAACAAAAAATGCAGGCAAAAAAGAGAAATGCTGACATTTACCCAGATCAAGACAATTTGCCAAATCTAAAGAAGAATGTTATCCAGATTCGATTAAGGTAACGGAAAAGGATTTTACAATTGGTTTAAAATCTTTATTAGATCATACGATATCTCGGAATTTTAAAGTTCGTGATATTTCTCTTCCATTTAAGGATATAAGGAAATCTCATAACTTGAAATTTATTTTGAAATACGCTTGTGATGGTTCTTCAAGCCAAAGCACGTACAAGCAAAAGAAACATGATCCAGATATGGTGGATAATATAATCATCACGGTTAGTATGGCGACATCCTAATCCATCGTCAGCATCATATTGCAGGCTAACACTATATGAATTTGCAAAAATAATTTAGAAAAAATCAATTCAGTAATATTATCTCTTCAAAAAGAAATCGATAAAATGATATGATATGATGTTGACGATGCTCGACCAAAAAGTTTCCCAGGCTCTTTCTGGAACTTTATCATCTATGACTTGCTACATTTGTCAAGCTACACTTAAAGAGATGAATAACTTAGATAGAGTCAAAGGCAAAGTTATAGGTATGAAGTCATATGATTATGGATTGTCAAAACTACATGCTAGGATTCACTTTATGGAAAATCGTTTACATATAGCCTGTCGACTCGATTTTAAGAAATGGCAAGCAGATACGGAGGTATATAAAGAGTTGCAAAAGAAGGCGAAGACTCGAATTTGCAAAGCTTTTCATCAGAAGGCAGGATTGGTAATAGATGCAGTAAAAACAGTCGCAGACACACCCAATGACGGGAATACCAGAAGTAGGTACCCTGAAATAACAGCGGAAATTACAGGGATAGACTTAGAGTTAGTGGAAAGATTTGGGTACATTCTGCATAAATTAATAAGTACAAAGTCAACTGATTTGGAAATATTTGCATTATATACTATCGATACCGCAAAACTGTACGTACGTTTATACCCTTGGCACTACATGCCTGTAACTGTCCATAAGATATTATTGGATGGAGCTGATGTTATGAAACATTTTCCATTCGCAATTGGACAGTTTTCCGAAGAAGCAGGTAACTCTTCTTATAAGCGACTCGCATAGGGCGATATTCCTTCTCGCATACGACGTTTATCCATTCGGTGGACAACCAATCTAGATATTAGAGTATTAGACGCTAAAAAGTGAGAGAGAAAGAAGAGAGAGAGAGAGCCAAACACCATCCCTCGCCATTCAAACTCAAGCGCGCGCATTTCCCACCACTCGAGCCTTTCCCACTTTGGCCAACTCTTATGCGGCACGGCAGGTTTAAAAAGGCGTGCTCCGCCACGGAAGAGTAGAACGTTCAGGGCTGGAATACCGCTCTGATCAATACGGCTAACGGCTGGACATCCGCTGTTAGTTCTAAGCAACCTCCCCGGGCCAGATTACCACTCGGGCTAGGCTAAACTTGATGCGAAACACAGTTCGACCAAACCTAATTCCCCATCTCTCTCTCACTCCCACGGCTGGACATCCGCTCTGGGCAACCCTGCATGGTTCGCATACGCCCCGCACAACCCATGCGGCAGAGAGCGGATCTCTCTTTCTAAATAACTGACACACGGCGAACTAGCTTAGGCACCCCTAGTACTATCACGATTTGGGCGACCTGTCACTTTGCGTCAGAACAAATAAGCTACGAGTCTCCCTAGTGAATAATAGACAGTGTTTAATAAAAGAAAATGAAATTAACCTTGTGATTCAAGCAAATTACGTAGTATATACCTTCTCCCTATGTTTAATCCTTTTTTCTCCTTTTACGGGTCGGCTGGCATCCCAGCTCATCCGTTCCGCTGATAAGGCTGGCATCCCAGCTGTACTCGGCTGGATCCTAACCCTATTTTTTTTCTTTCTTTTTTCGGACAATGGACGAGCTCCAAGCATGGCCCTAGGATCTATGTAACTCCCCCTACCAGCCGAAAAGAAGAACCCAAAAGCATGGCCCGACTGGGCCAATTTCTGGCCAAACACAACGACACCTTGGTCAAGAACAAAACCGCCGGTTTTCGCAAGGAACAGTGACCATTCTTTCACTCCCTTTCTTTCTATCTTAAGAGAAATACAGGGACACTCCCGTCAGAGCGAACTTGCCAGTGGTCAAAAAGATCCGGGACCATTTCTCCATTACCTCTCTTTCTATCTTCCGAGAGCCCTCACACTCTCTTCTGAGAGAACTTTGCGATTATCTCCGTATCATGGCCTATAATGACTATAATCACCACGCAACCCTAACGAGGAGGATATTTAAGACCATAGCAAGCTCGGAATAAAGACTGCAGGAATATACGAGAGTTCAATTCACGCAAGTTTTCTCGTGTTGCTCCTAACACCGATTTAGCACAAAAACTGTTAGTGAGTTCGGATACATGTATCAGTTACGAAAAAAGAAATATTTCAAAATACTGAAATTTATGAAAAAGTACTTGTTCTTCTGCATTCATTTGCAATCCCGTTTTCTGATATGAATCTCCGTAAACTTAGGGGTTTGCCTATCAAGTTGGTGGGTTATTGTCAAAAGATTTTATTTTGAGTGAATCTTAGCATGTAGTGCTTTGATTCATTCTTAATCTATTGCCATTAAAACCCTGAGTTTTTCTAAGTGAAACTGCCAAAATTTGGAATTTGTTTATCTAAATTGTTTATAAAGATTGAAGTTGTTATATTTTACTAAATATTATTAAAGATACATTTTTCAGGAATATAAGTAGCCATTATAGCGACTAAAGAAAATTAAAATTATATTTATAACAATTGTTATTGTTAACTTTTATGTTATGTTTGTGAGTAGCAGTCATTCATCCAATAGCTTAAATCATTTCCAATGTCAAAACAAAAAAATTTCTATGCCAAATGGCCAAAATCATGAATTTGTTTGTCTAATTTGTTTATAAAAATGTAAATTTTAATATTTTATTAAATATTTATTATTTCAAGAAATAACTAAAGTCGTTTTGGCGATTAAAACAAATTATAATTTGAAAAAAATCTGAAATTTTAATATTTTGCCATAAGAATTGTTTATAACAATGGCTATGATAAACTTTTTAAATATTTTTGTAATTATATATAATTCCTACATTAATATAAAGCACTTTTACCAAACAAAAAATTTTTTTTACCGATAAGAAGACTATTTGCTAATTTGTTCATAAAATTTGTTTATAACAAATAAATGGACTGATGTAAAAAATAAATGTAAAAAATTTCAGTTTTTCCATACTTTGAGTAAAAAAATTATTAATAAAAAAGTAGAAAAGACTAAAGTTCAGAGCCTTAAGCTCTTCAGAATTTAATGAGCTTTAACTTTAAAAAAAAATCGAACAAAAATTGAAGACTCTGGGCTTTTTTGAACAAAAAAAGTGAATTTACTCCCAATGTGCGGCGTGAGATACAAAAAAAAAATCAGCAAGCAAATGAAGTTTCTAAAAAGTACTACGAAATTTATTCAAAGAATGTTGTGAACATCGACTTCTGAGTAGACTTACATTATAAGGTGAGTTTCGAAACCCCCTGAAGTTTGATTTTTTAAAACAATTAATCATACTTAATGATTTTGTTAATTTTAGCAAAATTAAAATAAATAATGGAAGCCTCTACTATTCCGCAATGTAAATAATGTAGATAAGAGAAATCACTAAAAGGTCGAACGAAGTTTCTTTAGATTTTAGATTGTAAACCTGAAAAAGGAAACAATATTTCTGCTATTGTTGTGACAGTCAGAAATTTTTAAAAGAGATAAAAGTTTTACTGTTAAATATCGAACGTATTTCTTAAATTTGAAAAGAGCAGATTTAAAGTGCCTAAAAATTCTACTTTTTCGTTGAAAATTTGTTTTTTGTTTCTTCAAAATTAATTATTTTTATTCATTACATTTTGGACTGTTAATTCTTCTCATTTATTGAAAAATTTAATTATTTAATTAAAATTTAACTAATTAGTTGAAAATATAAAAATTTTGTTAAAAAGTATCAGTTTATGTTTTTGACTGCCACTTTTTTTATTAAAAATTTAATCATCTTTTGTTTTATGTACTTGCTATTACTTTTTTTTTGATATTTAATATTTTTTATTCAATAATTAATATAATTTCCGAATATTTACCAATTTTATTTAAAAAAAGTTGTTTGCGTGTTGAAAAATTATTTTTTATCAAAAAAATTAACTTTTCCAGTTAAAGATTTATACTTCAAATTGCAAAATAATCGCTTTGGTTTAAAATGGGACTAGTTTGTTCAAAAATCAACGTTTCTTTATGAAAAATTCATTTTTTTATTTGAGAATTAGCCTATTTTAACTGGAGCTTTACCATTTAAAAAAAACCTAGTGCATTTTCTTCTTTAGATTTGTTTTAACCAAGTGAAGAAAAATAAAACTGTAAATTAATTATGCGCATTTGAGGACGTTCTGTTTTCCAATTTCAAAATTTATGTTAGTTGTAAATTATCCTTATTTTCCCTAAAGAATTCCAATTACACAGCAAACGTTAAAAAATCATTTTCCTTAAAAAAAAGTAAAATTAAATGTCTACCGAAGTTTATTTTCATGTTAAAGGCTTTCTTCTTATGAAAAGGATACTTTACTGCCATTTCTAATCAAAATTGTTGAAAGTTAACTGATTGCTAGTAAACTTGTACAGATTTGATTAGTTACAAATATAGAGTCAAACTCGGACATAGCGCGCCCGGAGATAGTAATTCAGAGAATAAGCGCCGCGCCGCGACTACGGGTGTGAGGAGATGCTGGAGTGGTAGGTGCTCGCGGAGCTATCTCCGGTTTTTTATTCAAAAGAATCAGTTCTGGTCTATTGTCCTCTATATTTCTGTTTGTCACATAATGCTCATTATTATTGATAACAAGTGAAATAAACAGTGAAGCAAAGAGAGTTTATAAAGACGGCGTTTTCTTAACTTTCGAAAGAAGGTATCTCATAGACCTTTTCCTGCAGTTTGAATTCTGCTCAAAAACTGTGAAAGATCAAATTTTTTTTAAGAAAAAAGATGCAAAATAAATATTTCTTACAAAGTAAAATGTTGAAAAATTTAATTTTTGAAAAGCGATTTTAATAAACGTATCGGCAATCTAAATAACCTTGAAATGTTACTTCTCCCCTAAAATTCTTCAGCGTTTTATAAGCGAAGATGATTGGACTCAGAGGAAAAATCCAAGGAAGGAAGTTCTTATTAACATCCTTGATAGTGATAAACTAATGATCTTAAATGGAAGATTTCCTAAAGATTTTTCAGGACATTATACCTTTCTTGAATTTCCGAGTATTAGTGCTAACGATCTTGTTGTGTTTAACATTAGCTCAGTAGACTTGATTTTAAACTTTGAAGAACTACGTAATACAAGCTTCTCAGGTTTCCCATCGATATTTTGTATTTCAGACAGATGGACACAAGTATAAATGGAGACTCATTGTTATTGAATAATAATAAAATAATTTCGAAAGCAAACCGTAAATATGACTACAGTCACAAAATGCCTATTTCTACTAATTCGGGATACCGCGGCGAAATAAATTACCTAAATAATAATTTAACTATCACAATCTCCACAGTCACTAATAAATTTTATTTACTTAAAAAGCCTAAATTGCATATTCCAGGAAATAACCTTGAAATGACAAAGAGTGTAGAGTCACGCTCCGTAAGCTTGGTAAAATTTTTAAATTTCTTTCAAAGGTCGGGTTTTTCCGTTACAGTGTAGGATTCAAATAATACTAAGGATTTTTGGAAAGAATTGAATAGATGCAGGTTTCCGTCTCCTTCGACTAACAAATTAAAATACATAATAAATAATAGCACTTACGGGATCAGCAACCTCTTGGACATTGGCCTTGCGATAAATATTCCACCTCTTCAAATACTACCAAAATCGTACAATACATTTTTCCAATTAATAAATATTTTTCTATATATCTTTTCACTTAATAACGTAGAAGACGCATTGTTATTTCTTGTGATTTCAATGACAGGAGGCAAGAATTAATTTTTTAATGAAGAAAGTGATTGCTCCTCGTAGAATTTCATTTGAAGAAGTATAAGCGCACGTCACTATTGTAAATTCAATATCTCTCTGCATCTGTAGACATCAGACAGCAGAGGTTAAAGCCACACACTCATGCCGGTAGTTTGAAGGCAACTTCTTCCATCAGAGAGTCTTGATACCATCTGCTCCTGGTGCAGATAGCTCTTCACACCTGTAAATACTTTTGTCACCTCCTTGATCTTGATAGGTAAGTATTCCTGCTAAGATGTTATGAGGACACTGTCCAGCTCCTTGAAGCTATTTATGTTCTTCAAGTTTTCTTTTAGTGGATGTTGGAATTCATAGAATTCTCTTCAAAACACCTCGATCTGGCGGATGGTTGAAAGTAACTGGAGGGTCTTGGAAGAGACAAGATGGGTCAGAGAAAAATTCTAAATAATCGCTAACCCAACTCTCTTTCCACTCAAGACAGCTTTTAGCATTATATAGAACCCGTCTGATGCTGCCTGATGGTCAGAAGTTTTGTCTTCAGTTTCCCTCGAAAAAAATAACTCCCACGATCGCCGAGACTCATCTTCTCACCCTAAAGAGAAAAGCCGAAATCTTTTATGATGTACCGTAATGGGCGCCCGGGTACCCGGCTGTGCAAATAATGTGGGCATACAAACTGAATTATTAAAAACCACCACTTCTTCTATATAATTCAAAATTTAATTATTTTTTTTGAATATTCAGTTCAAAATTCTTCTTTTTCTTTTGAATCTCCTAGAGGAGATTCTTAAACATTTCTTGTTCAATCACCACTACAAGAGCTTCTCGCAGTGTCCAGAAAAAAATTCAAACTTGATCTGGGTTCCTGGACATCAAAACTTTGAGAGTAACGAGAAATTAATTAATTAATTTATTAAAGGTATGATGCACTTCAAACGAGTGTCAAAGAACCATCTTTAGAAAAGGCTAAGAGCTCTGAAACATGAAAAGGAAACAGGTGAAAATAGTGGTTAAAATCCTAACAGGCCACTGGTGCTTAAAGAAGTATTTCGTAGAAAAATATCAGTGACATGAGTTTGAACGAATGTAGCAAATACATTTTTTCTTCTAAACTGATTATATTGAAATGTAAATATCTCAGAAGAACAAACTGAACTCCAGAAATCAATGAGATAACGGCAATAGGTTACAATATATAATTGATAATTAGGTACTAGAATATTCTTTTTACACTGCCAACGTAATTCTTCATTAATATATCAATCTGTTTTTCCTCTACTTGAAAAACATGAGGGTCTCTCGTACTCATCTCTTTACCTTGGGATTCATCCTTAATTCTGTTGGTAAATATAATAATATAATGTATCGTTAACTTTAAAATATGGTCGAGTTTTGCACAAATAACAATTTGTCCAACACCGTCCGACATACTAATCTCACCACAGAAATTATTGAATCTCCGACGCTTTTTTTGTAAAGAAAATTTAGGATCCTATGATGACTTTCTACAGAAACTTTCCTCTTATGGAAATAAGAATAAAACTTTTTGTATGCAAAGGCTACAGATAAGGATTCTTTTTTAATTTAAGCGTCTGTACGACCTGTTTCCGCCAAAGTTTTACTTCAGTATGCAATGGCAAAATTTTCTTTTAAAAACTCCTTTCAAACCATTTTGAGAAGCAACTAAACCTAAAGTCACAAGTTTATTAACACTATTTATCGTGGTATCTTAAAACCGAATAAATACAAATTTCTTTTAATTGACACAAAGCTTTATATGAATTGGAATGTTAGTTATTTTTTCTGCTGACTGACTGCTTGATTTTTCGAATCTGCATATTCAATTACTCTAATCATCCGATCCTTCATGAGACTGTTGCATCAAAACTCATCACTTATCTGCTATTTTCTATTAGGAATTACCATTATTAACCGCAAAAACTCTTGAATGTTTATTTCCTGCATAGATAGTTTATGTGGTCACGAAGAATGGGAAATCGTTACAGTGCCTGAAGTTAAAAGTACCCTACCGAGAACTTACTAGTCCGGAAGTTTTATTCAGGATAAAAACACATCCCTAATTGAAATAGGGTCAAGTATAAGTAAAGAAAGAATAATATCTTCCTTGTTACAGAGTTAGGCTTACAATTCGACCTTTTTCCTGATGATGACTTAAATTCTCCTATTCCTCGTAGTGAACCTTCTTCTCGAAAAAACAATTTAACTGAGAATGTCCGGAATCATCTTTCAAATCAGTCGCCTGTTCGTGTTAGGTCCAGGTCTCCCAGTCTAAGGCCTAATCTTTCGTCTAGCTCCACGGCTCCTTCTCCAAGGCTTCCTTCCTCTAACGGACTTGGATGTGGAATTGAAGAACTCAGATTTATTCGGCTTATTCCCAACAGCAATACGTCCAGGATATTCGAACTTCGAAGATACACTTTCCCTACACGAGTAGAAATTAAAATTAGAATGAGATTTAGTTCTCGTGATCCTATGCCAACTCAACAACAAATTGTACTATCAACATCCGATAGCGACGTCATGGCAATATTGGAGAGTCATGATGTGCTTGCTGGAATTTATATCTATCATAGACATGGCGATAAACGGGCTAAAATAAATATATTCAGCAAAAAAGTTACCCTAATGACCCGAGATGAAATCAATGACACTCCAATGGGAAAGCGCCGCCCAATCGTGTTTAATTTTGTAGTAGAAAATTTACGTTCTCTTGTAGACGACAATAATCCTCAACCTGGTGTAAACAACAATCATCTACACCGTTTTTTCTAATAATTATATACGAAACAATTATGTATAATATTGTTTACGATCTAAATTCGGTTTTTGAATCTTACATGTACCTAGTAATTACATTAAAAAGTCAATAAATTATGGTTTTCGAGGCTTTATTGTTTCTTCAATGTCCCATAGTTGAAAATTGCGCGACGCTTTCAGGAATTTATTCCTCATATTTTACTTATGTAAGCAAATGTTTTATTAATTTTATGTCCAATTAAATTAAAATTTAGCAAAAATATATCATTTATAACCCAAATTTGTCTATGCGGCTTAATAAATGCTATAAACTTGCAGTTAACCTAGATTTTTTTATTCTGTCTAAAAATTAAAGTACCACATTTCCTCCTCTGAACTTTTTGCTATGACTCGCGTTGCTTGTTGAAAAATTAAAAATTAAATTTTAAGTTTATAAAGTTTTTATCGCATGTTTACATTTTTTAAATAACTAAAATTTTTGAGTAGAAACAGTAACAATCTGGATGTTCTTAAATTTTGAACGAATTTACAATTGTTTTATCAAATAAATTATTGTTCAGTTTTTAAAACTTATAGTACAGATCCATTATAAAAATGGTGTTTCATTTATTCATATTTACATTTTATAAAAGAATAATGTTTTTTATCCAAATTTTCCAACTTTAAACGATTTCAACTTTTAATTATCTATGTCTTCAAGACTAGACTTTAAAATCCTTTACATTAAAAATATGCGCTTATAAATAAAAATCTCAGATGAAGAATATTTGAAGTAAAAGATTTTTGAATTGCGCATTGTAAACTAAATGATATCATTATTAAAATAGATATAAATTCAACTAATTATTTTAAAAACTGTTTAAATCGAACTTGGACCAGCTGATGGTAATATCACGTAAAATGAGGAGAAAAAACGGGAAAAATATCCAAATCTTTTTTTTAAGCAGGCTACAATGTCCATCTTGTGGTTTTCATAATCGGCTGCAAGCTTTATTTCTTAGCCAACTTATAAAATTCCCATCTTGCCAGCATCAGGTTCAGTCCATCGCAAGCCAGATGCCAAAGATTTTCTGGGAAAAAGAATTTCTGGGATAACTTCATCTGGTCCGTTAATAATGTTCCTTCTCGTATTGTACAAAGATTGGTAGCTCTAAAAAAGCATCCAGAAGTAAAACCTTTATCTCCAACTGCTCCGTCCGCCGTGTTAGGTCATCCGCGGCTAGAGACCGGACTAGAAGAAACAGTGTTGTACGGAATCTTTTGCGCTAATTACCGGTTCTGGCTTAACTTGTTACGTACCGGTTCTACTCAAATTATTCATTCTTCTCCACACAACGTCTTAGTAGAACAAAGCCGATTGAATTCTCAGTACCAGCTAATGGTAATTAGTATGGCTTAGTATGCTATGGCAATGGTACAATACCCGTCTTGTAGTTTGAATAATACACTGCCTTGGAGGTATCAAAGGTTCATTTATGAGCCAACTCAACATTGAATACTAAAATCTGTTCTTCTGGGATCACTTAAACTGGTCCGTCAACATCGTTTTTCGTAAAAATCTACGAAGGTTGGTTAATCTAAAAAACTATTGCAAGGGGAAAGCTTCTCCTAAAACTGTTTCGTTTACCGCGACTAGAAACTAGAATCTGCGACTAGAAACTTGCGCAGGTTGCATCCAGAATAGTTGCTTCAAAGAATAATGATCGCAGCTTTCAGGGCCTACATAAGGGATCCTACTTTGTATCAGAGCATTTTGTTCAGAACTCATTTTGAACTTTAATTATGTGCTCTCTCTTGATCAATGTAAAGAACTTAAAGACTAAACAAATAATTGAACCTTGCAGTTCACTTCTTCAGGGCTAACCTGAAAAAGTCCTAAAGAAGTGAACAGAAAAGTTGAATTTTCTTTAGTAAGTTTTGACAAGCAACTGCTTTCTTTAAGCTTCTTTCATTTTTATTTAAAATTCGGCTTTCTTGGTACAATAGCCATCTTTCTTGCTTGAAAATAAACTTTTATGTTAAATTTTTTAACCTAATTGTTTAGTTAAGGATTCTAGAAGTAGTTCTTATCGTTATCTCATAAAATTCACAGCACTGACATAAGTTTAAACGAACTTAGTAAATACATTTTTTGTTCGAAACCGACTTTAAATAAAGTGTACATATTCCACAAAGATAAGCTGAATGCGAGAAATCTATGAGATAACGACAAGAGGTTATATCATACAATTGACAACGAAGCACTGTAATATTCATTCTTATACTGTGAACGGAATTCTTTGCGATACATTAATCATTTTTTCATCTACATGCGAAAAATGACGGTCGCTCATGCTGTGTTCTTTACCTTGGGATTTATCCTTAATTCTGTTGGTAAATAAAATTAAATTCTATATCTGCATCAATCTCAACTTGAGTATCTGTGCGTTATGCTTTTGTAAAACTTGTACTTCCATATACAACGGGTACATTTTATTTTAGAAAAATTTCTCCTAAAAATCATTTATCTTAATATCCTTATCCAGGATATTTAACAAAAATTTCTTTTAATTAACGCCAAGCTTTTTCTGCATTAGCATGTTGGTTAATTTGGCTGCATTGCAAATTTTAATTCATTTATCATTGAATAGTATTTTGAAGAAGCGATGTGTCATGTCGCGTCGTAGGTGTGATAACAGCTGCTGCATTATGTAAAATTGTTGTCTGCTCATGTCAGCTGCGTCGATCTGAATAACGCATGCGCAGTTTGCTGTAGGAAATCACCATTATTTGCCTTGTGTAAATACCTACATACAGTTGAACCTCGCTTATCCATGTTTTAAATATCTGATAAATAGTTTATATTACGTATGCCATGATGTATCTTTATTTGAAAGTTACTCACACAGTTCTTAACGTAGAGAGTATTTTTATTACTCACCAATCAGAGCAGAGGTTTAGGATCTGCTTTGGTTAGTTAAGACAAGTTCATACAATACGAACTACTCTTGCGCTATAGCTCAGATAAGATGTATCAACTATTTTTGTTTCAACCTCGGATAATGGCGAACACGGATAAAGCGTGCTGGGTTAAGCTATCTTCTACTGCATCTAAACAAAATTTGAACCTTCTTGTTCTAGAGTTAAGCTCACAGTTTGACCTTTTTCCTAAGGATGATCCCATTCCTGGCGTTCCTCGTGGCGAATCTTCTTCTGGGAGACATCACTCACCTGTTATTGACCTGAATCATACTCCACGCGAGTCTCCTGTTCGTGCTCGGTCCAGGTCTCCTAATGCAATGCCTCTTTCTCCATCTAACTCCATTGCTCCACCTACATTGCTTCCTTCCCCTGACGGACGTGGATGTGGAATTGAACAAATTAGGTTTATTCGTCTTATTCCCATAAGGAATACGTCCCGCATATTCGAACTCCGCAGATACACTTTCCCTGCTATTAGAGATATTGTAATAAAAATAAGATATCGCTTCCTTGATACTATACCATCCCAAGAACAAATTGTATTATCAACAACTAATGGTGACGTTATGGCAATATTGGAGAATCAAGATGTGCTTGCTGGAATTTATATGTATCATAGCCACAGTAATAGACGGGCGAAAATAAACATTTTCAGCGAAAGAGTTACTCCAATGACCCGTGATGAAGTCAATGACGCTCCAGTAGGAAGCCGCCGTACAATCACGCTTAATTTTATAACAAAGCATCTACGGCCTGTTGTAGGCCGAAATAATCTGCAACCTCGTGTAAACGACACTAATTTACACCATTTTTTTAAATGATAAAATTTGAAACAATTATATATAACATTGTTTGCGATCTAATATCGGATATAAACTTGCAATCTGACAAGATTCTTTAATTATGTATACAATTTTAAAAACCACAACTTCTTCTCTGACCTTTTTCTTGTATCTCGCGTTGCTTGTTTTAAATTAAAAACTGTAGATTACTGTCATTAAATTTTCTATGGCCAAAATCAAAGCAACTAGTTCTACCAAACAATGGCATAAAAAAGTTTATGCTTTTTTGAAAAGCTGCTTTTACATCGCAACATAGTAACAGATAGATATTTTTACATAGAAACTTGTTCTGTTTACTGACATTTTTTTAAAGATACATAGACTAGGGACGTATAGTCAAACCCAAAGAAAAATGCTTTCTGCCAATAAAATTTCTTATTACTTTTTTAATTCTTATAAGCAAAGTAGTAAAAAAAACTCGTATTTGCTGAAATTTTGGAATCATGATCAAAAACATAAAGAAAACTATCCTAATTGTCATAAGTAATCCTTATAAACAAATTTGCTTACGGCATATATTTGAACGTAAAAACTTGTTCTTTCTACAAAATCATTTCCAAGCATATCAATGATGATAAGTACATGCAAAATATTGTTTCTAACGAATAATTAATATTTTTATAAACTATTGTTATCAATAAATTTATTTAGTTTGAATTTTTGAACACACATTTGTTCAGTGGGGTCACCTCTTTTTCACGAAGAAGAATATAACCGTTTCTTTCAAGAACACTCATTATTGATATAAACAACTCTGGTTATAAGCAAATTTACCTATATCGTATTTTTAAACAAAAAATGTTCCTCTTCTACGGGATCTTTTTTGTTTTATTTAAAAAATAACATCGTGACAAAAAAGATTAACTTTGAATAACCAATTAAAACAAACTCAATCTAATTATATTTCGGAAAGCAGAACATTTTTATTTTTTCACCTCGAAAATTTGTCATTTGAAATAAGATTTTTGACGTTACAAAATCACGAAATTATATATTTTAACTTTGGTTTTCTTTGCAACATTTTAATAATTTTTTGTTAATACTTGAGAGCTTTTAAACCTTAGTTTTAATTAAGTTCATCTAGGAATCTTTTGCTTACTTTAGTATTATTTATGATTAATCGCATCAACTTAACATACAACTAAGCTTTCTTTTAATATAAGTTGCCAACGAATGAATAAACGTCTATCTGGGATGGGCGGGATTCTCATGCGTGACTCACGTAGAGCCAGATTCTTTTGAGGGCCAGTCCACAATGAGAGTCATAAACGTCGACCTTCGAACGTATATGCGTATTTGACGCACTACGCACGTTTTCGCCAACAATCTGAGCAGTTTTGGCGTTTCAGATTTTTCGTTTTCTCGCTGCGACCGTTTCTCACAACGTGCGTATCACGTCAAACACGCATATCCGTTCGAACCTCGACGCTTACGACTCTCATTGTAGACTGGCCCTTAAATATGAAAACCTGATTGCATAAGATGATTATACATTCGATGAGTAACCATTTTGGATAGTTAACTTTAAAAATTTTTAAAGTATGAGATAGAGCGACCAATGCGCCATCTCTCGGAAAAAGTGGGCAGGACCTTCCTTTATTTCTCTGGCATAAACTTACCTACGAACGTAAGTATGTCCTCGACAGGATGAGGAAGGTACGCTCCTATCACACCGGCGAGTGGCAGGACCGCGTGCAGAAGAACGGCGTGTGTACAACGCCGTTAAAAGTTAAGCGCGCGCATCTCCCTCCACTCGGTTCTTCTTACTTCAGCAAACTCTGACGGGGCACCGCTGATTTAAAAGGCGTGTCCCGCTATAAAATGACATTCGTTGTTCACATTCATAATTCATTGATCCGGAATTTGTCACTCGGACGAATCGTATAAAAACTATCCATAACGAGGGAAGTGAAGGTGTTTGGCTCACAATCTCCTCATAGCCTCGCATTACAGACGAAGCCGTATAGCTCGCATCCATGGATGGTCACGATAGATGACACTTCTCCAAATCTTAGTAACTGGGAGTCTGTAATGAGGAAAAGCCATAAAGATTTCAACCAGATCAACTTCTTCAGCACTACAAATGAGGAATACATTTAAGCTGAAAACAGCAAGGACAGTATGGAAACTGACCACATAAGTGTCTGCGAATCCAAAGACGGGCTATATAAATCGGGAAACGTATAAATTTAGACCTAAAAGAATCCGAATCATTAGTCTCCATAATCCCTCTAATTTTGGGAATTTATTAATTCACTTACAGACCTGGGAGAATCGGACGACTCGTGCAGTTTATCGCTTTAGCGATCGTCAGCTTCACTCGTTGTGGTGGGCTCCTGGAAGCCTCGGCGTAGCGGATAATCTTCAATCTTGGGAGATCGGCGGATAAATTCCAATTTTGGAGTGACAGAAAGTGCATGGTATATTGCAAGAGCGGATTGATAGCGAGCGCATGAACTATACCGGTTGCGTAGTATCAGTGAACTGGCAATCTGTGATCGACAATCTGCTAGCCTTATTTTGGGAGTTGTCGACCCCAGTCGTCAATATTCGGTCCTCACTCCTTTCGAACTAAGTCAGTGCCGGAAAAAGCAAGAACCCCACTGTAACTTCACGTTAAAAGCCATACCCTAGTGCGAGATGAGCTAAATACCCTCAACGGCCTCTTTCTGGACTTCGTAGGAGTTCCTGTTCGTACGCGACTAGGATTAACAGATCGTCATCCTCTAAACTCAGATCCTCCATTTCACTATTTATCTTTGCCTGTGTAACTGGAACTGTGGACTAGAAATTTTCAATATCTCCGAGAATTGAATATGAATTTTCTCCCAGTTCGTCTTTTCCAATCTTTTATTACAATTATTTGGTGCTGTATGCCCTGCCTTGCTGGTCTCGTTCTTGTCCTAGTATTATTCATCGTTAAAAAGAAATAGTATTCAAATAATAAAGAATTAAAATAATAATCTAACGTTAAATTTTGCATTTTTTATATTTACATGACTGATTTTTTCATTGTTTTTGATAATTATTAATAATTATTATGATTTTGTTAAGAAATGCTTACTTCTATTTAGAGAGAATCGTTAATCGTCCAAATATTTATCCCATTTGCTGTGATCCTTATCTAGAAAAGTCTTGTTGACAGTTTTAATTGATCTATTACATATCTCTTTGGGGTTCCTTAGTGGGTAATATTTCGGTGCTCTCAGATGTCCAATATCAAACTTCTGGGCGATTTCATTAATCGTCTTATTACGAACTCGGTACCACCATCTGATAGCAAAAAACTGTGAGTTCCCCACTTGGAAATTATTTTCTTACGAAATTCACTCTCAACTGTTTGGCTATTTGCATCTTTGATTGGAATGATCTTTACACATTTCGTCAACAAATCAACAAATACTATAAAATATTTGTTGCTGGACTTACGTCCACCATTATATTGGTGTCAACCACTATCCACGGCTTTTTAATAATTTTGCCCCTCTTAGACTTATTTTTGTTTGGTTGCTGGGCTTTGTTTTTAGACAGATTTCGGATTTTTAGGTATATTTTTAAATTTCCGAGTACATTCCCGACCAAAAGTAATTTTCTGATATTCTCTCATACTTTTTTTTCTATTTCCTGATGACTAGATTGTATATTATCAGGTCGTGAGTTTTTTGGAGATAATGCGTATGTGCTTCGAAAGATTCTGAAATTATTGTCCATTAAGCTTTTAAACGTCGCTGGTGCGTTACGTAAACCGAAAGGCATTTAAATAACTCGAAACATACCTCTTTATGGAACTTCAAATGCTACAAATGCGGATCGCAATGTGTCAAAAATTTCCGCAATTATCGGTACAGGGTAAAATTTTTTTTTAATTGCATTATTAACTTTCCAAAAATCTAAGCAAAATAAATATTTTCCATAAGGTTTTTTCATAATTCCTCACTTTTATTAAGATGTCCAGTACATGAAATCTATTTGTCACTTTTATTTTCATCAACTGTGATATACGTGCCTGGATCAATTTCTCACTGCTCGCCATATGGAGATGGGAAGGGATTGATTTGGGGAACAGTTCATCATTCCAGTACGAAGGGACTCTACTGTCACGCAGCCTAACAGTGTCAGCTAATCTAATTCCGGGAGCCACCAAGTGTAAATTTCGTAGTCGATTTGTAATGCTTATTTTCTAATCATGTCAGTTTCCATCATACCCTTCAATCTTAACTTTGGCAATATTCTGAATAATAGTCCTTTAGTAACATCGCCTATTTTGATAGAAATTAGTACCTGGCCGATGATACTCACTTCCTCGCCATTTGCCACAATTATTTGTTCGATACGGGTTTATTATAAACGTTTTCTTTATTTTAAAAGTGTTAAATGTCTACGAGTATTGGTAGATTGCCTTTGGTCTTTATTACCAGAGTTAGAGTTCGCTACATTCTGCGCGCTCGAATGTGCGCTTCCACTATTTTGAGTTGAGTTCGCATTAGTATTTCTGTAGACTGCGTTGGTTGATTTGATTTTGTTCTGGTTTTTGGTCACTCGTTTGCGCATTTTTTTCGGGTGGAAAAGTTACTGTAAGTTCTTTTTGTTCTATCGCTCCCCGATTTTGATAATAATTGTTACAATTATCTGTTGCTCGCGGATGCATTAATTGTCGTACCATTGAAATTAAATTAATAAGGCGAACCCAAAAATTGTTCAGGGCTATCGTCTTTATTGTTCTGCATATTTTTATTACTATTACTTTCTTACTCCATTTTTAGAATCGCTATTATTTTCACATGTCTTGTTTTCGGGCCTTTTTAAATTTTCTGTGAACCTCTCCCTTCGTCTTGACCCGTAGGTTTTAAACCTACGCGATTCCGATTTGCCTTATTTCTGTTTATTTTCGGTTCAAAATGTACTACTTGATTTACTCTCCGTTCACTGCTGATTTTTTTGTTTTGTATCGTTCCTACTAAAATTATTTTAAATTGCGTGCACCTATTTTCTTTTTACGAATTCGTGTTCACTTTCGTGTAATTCAAACGAACTATGTGGTCTCGACTTTACTTTTTCCTTGACTGACTTTCAAGATGCCTTACAGATTATTCACGTATTTCCTTTAACGCTTCCGTTTCCCTTTCTTAAATTTTTGGTAAGCAATCAATTCATCTAATTCATTAATTCCTCTCATTTTTGTATGTAAAAATGAATCGACTTCATCTATTTTCCTTTTCTCTACTATTAATGTTTTCAAAACTATCTTCCTTTGCTAACATTTTTATCCTTCGTAAAAAGGTCATAATTGCTGTGAGAATTTCTCGAATTTCTGGGACCTAATGTATAATTAAATGGTACCTAGTGTAACGAGATTTTCCGCCCGTGGAAAATCTAATTACTGTAATCGATCAAAATTTCCACCATCTCAAAAGTCACAATAGGCCTACCTCAACTCAGTCCTGGGGGGGGGTAAGCCCTTGCCTAACTAAGATGGAAAAAAAGAATGAGAAATTATAAATTCCAATAGTAGGTCCAAGTGACCACCGGGGCAAAAGGCCTGACAAAAAAAATGAAAACCAAAATATACTACTATATACGTATTACACACAAATTTTGAACTTTTAAAATCCGACTCTAAATCTAAAATAAAAAAAAGGAAGTTTCACGGGGTGTAAGTTATTCCTAACCTAAAAGTCCACTTTTTAAGGCTCAGACACATTTTTTTTTTAAATTTTAGGTAGATACAATACTTTATCAAAAAAAAGTTTCCTCTCGAAACAATGGAATCCTTATCCAAGAATCAACGAACGCGTGACATTTTCGGAACGTGACGTACCGACGCCATTACGGTAGAGAAGGTTAACATTTCATTGAATCTTCTCAACCAGCACTAAATCTTAGCGTTACAAGTAGACACGAAACGAGAAAAAAAGGCTAACGTTACATCGAAACAGGTCCCCGCAAATTCATTAAACAAGTAGAGAAAATCATGACCCAATATTGCCATCTTTAGTTAGTCGTGGTCGGTTCCCACAAATACCAATTTACAACAAAGCACCGACCACGAGGTTTCGCGACGGAACAAATGCTCACGACTCTGCTTTCCGACAAACTTCAAATTTAAAGAGAAATTGGCATACCCAGCACTCACGAATTTAATCACTAATTAAGAGGCGTGGGTAGTGGGAAGTCCAGCTTCTTACTTCCCACCTCTCTCACTTTACGCCGAAGTGACGAGCCGGAAATAACAATTTAAAAAAAAAAACTAATCTCATCGCATAGCACTTAGGAGGTTGACTGAGCGTTGCGGTGGTATTTAGCTTATCAACTTCCTAAAAGGCCGCCAAAACTCTCTACCAGAATACAAATTTAGTAGCTTACCCCTTTGTGGTATAACATTCGCGAAACTCCCTCCTATTTCTTTTCCAATTTTTGGCTCATTTTTATTTTGCTTTTCGCAAGTTTACTATTCGAAATTTTCTGATCCGATACGTCAATCTTTCCCTTTCGGAATCCGGAACGAGAGTGTCCAAGCGCCCTTGATCTACTTGTTAGGTTCGCGTGGTGGTCCCTCGTTGCTCAGCCAATCCAAACGCAGCACCTCTTGGCTCGGTGTTATTCTCCAGGATCATCGGCGACCGCCATTTTGCAGGAAGGGGGAGAGAAGCATTCTGGCGGCAAAATAATAGACAGGTTCTAATTAATAACAATGGCCCTGTGGGTTTAAGTGGAGTGATTTTTCATGATGAATAGTAACACTCAAAACCGACCAAAGTTGAGAAAAATACTTAAAAGTGTTTGGGAACGGAACACTAGACCGTGGCGCCATCTGCCGTTTTCGGGTATTTCCGGTATCTAAATGTACAAGAGATGGCTACTCCGTTTTTATTTCCACTTCCCTTGGCCATTTGAGTGGTTTTGCAATTCTGTGTGGCGAATTGTGTTCTGAATCCATAGGCCAGAAAGAGACAACCGACCTCCTCCATCCACCTGTCTCTCTCTACCTCTTGCTTGGTCTGTCGATGGAGTAAAGTCTGACAGGCCACTACGCCGACCTTCGTTCTCTTTCCATCCTGAGGATGAGATCGCCTAGTGACTCCTGACTTGTGTGTGCTGGTTGTTGATCGGCATGGTCCGCTGACAGTTATTCTCTCTCGTCGAAATAGGAGTTCCATGATAATTATATACATAAAAAAACAAAGGAAACAAAAACATAAATAATGCCGCTCGCAATACTACCGAAAGTGCTCCTGAGGTATGTGACTCTCGTTCCGGACTCTCATGTGAAGCGAAGAAAACGGAATGTCACGGTAAGGTGAGGTAGGTTATGTCACCTCTACTTTCAAAGTGACAGGTAACGTTAACCGAAATTTTTACCGTGTCACACTAGTAAGCCGCGCGCACAGAAGTCGACGAAAAAGTACCCGCGCATCCGGCAGATCTTTTCCATAATTTTACCTTTTCTTTATTTTTAATGATAAATTGTAAAACGGTGTTTAAAAAGCAGAACATAAAAGAAGTGTGATCAATTTCTGTTTTTATTTTTTACTGTAAAATACGAAATTCTGTATATAATCTTTCAATCTAAACCTTCATTCCAAATTAATTTTCTAAAACATTATTTACGTTAATATTGTTGTAAAACACAACAGATTTAAATTAAACATAAATTATATGAAAAAGTGCATGCTTATTTAAATATTATAAAAGTAAAAGCGTCAACACAACGTCAACACAACGCTGTATGAAGAAGCGGATCAATGTGGAATTAAAAACAGTTATTAGTCTCATGATTGCGGTAGAAATATTAAATTTTTGCGAAACAATCAAATACGTTAAAAGTTAGTCAAGCATTTTTTACAATTATGTAAATAAAAGTATATATGTGTTAACTCTTGGGAGTAAACAATTTAAATAGTAACTAAATCACGTATAAACATAGTTCAAAAACTTTGCCAATAATTATGTTGAAAACTCCCGATTGTTAATTATACCATTACACAAGCAAATTTAAAAAGAAAGAAAAAAATAACTGTGCAAAAATATATGAGAAAGATGATTGAGCTGCAATTTCTCGTGCTTATTTATAAATATACCCGGGGTAGTTAAATTTTTTTCATTTAATTAATTTTTTCTTGGTAATTGGTAAAAAATTGATATTCGCGATGGCAACATCATCTTTGCAGGTGAACGATTGGGGAATTTGGTTCAAAATACAACTGATCTTTTATGGTAAAATAGTCATCTTTCTTCATTGGAAATTAATCTTCCTTGCTTGAAAATGAACATTAACGTTGAACTTTTTAATTAACTGGTTAAGTGAAGAATTCTGAAAGAAATTCTCCTAAAAAATGTTTCTTATTGTCTTATAAAATTTATATCTATAAAATGAGTTTGAACGAATTTGTAAATACTTTTTTTCCAAACTGACTCTAATGAAATGTAAATATCTCAGAACGACAATCTTAGTGTCAGCAATTTATGAGATGTGATAAGACTTGATAGTAATTGATAAGAAAACACGAGAAAAGCCTGTTATACTGCTTACGAAATTCTTTTTTAATACATCAATCAGTTTCTTCCTCTACTTGGCAAAAATGAGAGTTGCTTATACTCTGCTCTTTACCCTGTCATTCAGTCTTACTTCTATTGGTAAATATAATAAGAAATGTATCTATAATTTAAAAAATATCATTGAACTTTTCATAAATAAAAATTGGTCCGAAATCACCATTTCAGCAGAAAAATGGTAGAGGATCAGAAACTTCCCTTGAAACTCATTTGAAACTTATTGTCTTTTTTAACCTAATTTAAATACTTATGCTCACATTTGACAGGAACTTTCTTTTCACCAAAAGAAAAATGAAACTGTACGTGCAAAAGCAATAGCTAACGATTTATTTACAATTCAAGGATCAGTGCGTCCTGTTTCTGTAAAAGTTTTACTACTATAAGCGACAGGTATCTTCTTATGTTGAAGAACTTCTCCTAAATAATTTTAAGAAATAACTGCAACTAATGTCACAGGTTTGTTAACATAATTTATTACAGTCTAATAAATCTGGCCGTTTAATAACAATATACTGTAAGTGACGCAAACCTTTTTCTGCGTTCACATGTTGGTTAATTTGGCTGCTTTGCAAATATCAAGACATTTTTTCCAATCCAAATTCTTTTCTCTTAATGTTCGATTCTTTGAATTTCCATCTTGAATTACTCCAATAATTCGATCTTTCATGAGACTTTTAGTGAATGAAATTTTAAAGAAACGATGAATTACGTCGCGTCCTACTTGTAAAATAGATCATCGCTGTGCGTTCACATCCGCTACGGCAGCCGGAATCACGCATGCGCAGTTTTCTGTGAAGAATCGACTTTGTTGTCCGTAAAAACTCCTAAGTGTAATTTCTGGCCCCGCATAATTGTTACTCCTGATAACGCCTTATAATGAAAGGGCTCCGCCTAGAACTTACTAGTACGGCAGATTAAGTCAGGATAGGACGACTGCCCTAAACGAAACAAGTTCAAATGGATCGATTTATACCTAGTAGAAATACCTGGATAGCTAAAAAAGAATCATATCTTTCTTGTTGCAGACTTAAGCTTACAATTTTTTCCTGGTGACGGCCCTACTTCTGGTGCTCCTCATGGCGAATCATCTTCTGGAAGAAATGATTTACTTGATATTGACCTTAATCATTCTCCTCCCGAGTCTCCTGTTCGTGTTAGGTCCAGGTCTCCTAATCCAAGGCCTCTTTCTTCGTCTAGCACCAAGACGCCAACTATAAGACTACCTTCCTCTGACGGACTTGGATGTGGAATTGAACAACTTAAATATATTCGACTTATTCCAAAAAGGAATGCGCCCCGAATATTCGAACTTCGAATATACACTTTCCCTGCCAATAAACAAATTAAAATAAGACTAGCAAATCGTTCCCATGTTCCTGTGCCAACTCAAGCACAAATTGTATTATCAACATCTGATGGTGACGTCTATGCAATATTGAAGAATTATAATGTGCTTACTGGATTATATATCTTTAATAAAAACGGTGATAAACGGGCTAAAATAAACATGTACAGCAAAAGAGTGACCGCAATGGCCCGAGACGAAATCAATGATACTCCAGTAGGAACCCGTCGCTTAATCATGTTTAATTTTGTAATACAGCACCTACATTCTCCTGTAGACAGCAGTCATCTACACCATTTTTTCAAATAATGAAATATCAAAAAACGACAAACGAGAAGAAGGAATTTTGGTTGAATTTGTAGTTCGATAAAGAGAATAAAATTTCAGTTGATCCTAATTTTAGGTGATAATTTAGGAGTCAATGTTATTTTTGTTTTTACAGGATCATTCAAGGCAAAATATTTTTGAATAATCTGTACAGATTCATCAGACGAATGTTTGGAATTAAATACAGAAAATGAGTTAAAATTATGAAACAAATAGAATTACATAGAAGAAGTGAAGGAAGCAGATATGTGTACAGCATATACAAGGTATAATACATAATGTGTTGGAAGGTTTTTTCGTTATCTTGGCTTAATTATACGTTACTTCCTGAGCCTGACAAACATTGTAATCTCTAAACAACTGCGCTAAATTTTGAATTTTTTAATGTCACCACGAATCTCCGTTAAGGTTATTTCAGGGTGGGGGTTTCTCCTACCGCACCATAAGATTCAAATATAAATTACGTATTATTTCAAACACATATCGAAATCACATTTCGATGTTTTTAATCCAACACAAGAAACAAAAGTTGTGACACCTCGATCTCTCGAAAATGCTAATTTATACGGAGACTTTAGCCCGTGACTCATGTATCCCGGCTACACACAGAGAGCACTTATAGAGGAATCAGTGAGAAGGACTTTAGCTGCACTTATTGTAATACGTATGCAACATGACGGTTACAATCCCCTTTTGTTATTTTTGGCTCGTCCGCCACAACCGTGTCCGAGAAAACGAAGAACAAGTGTGACAGGCTAACACGCAACGCCGATTCAGCCGAAAGGTGTCTGCGTATCTCCTAACCAGTTGAATAATGTTCTCGTTACTTTTCCGTGCCAAACATTGACGTATTGAACACGAATCCACGCGAAGTCCATTTCCAGAATGGCCACTGGAAGTCGCAACGGTAGTCCTATTGAGAGAATGGAAAGAAAAAATTTGGCGATTATCAATTTTTCGACACTTTGAGTGTAGATAATATGGTCAAGTTTCCCCTCGGTACTTAAACCAACTCTGAGAGGGCGCTCTTCCATTTTAGCCCAGTGCACTTGTGCAAGGAGTTTTTGAAATCACCGGGATACTAGCGGTGCTCGTTGAGGATCGGCTTTATGTCCATATGCTGGAAATGCACCAAGCAATAGTATGTTCTTTCTGTCACTCCACGAGTAGCTTGCGTTCGTGTGTTTATTAGCCAGAAAAGGTAAGAGTCGCCTGTGGAACTCTCTTTATCTCTTTCTTGTCGTGGGTGACTGGCCGTATCATGGAGACTGGGCTTCCGGACTGGCCTTGGTCAGGAATGTTTCCGATGGGCTAGGAAGTATAATAGAGATGTATTTGAAGGCCCTTTCCTCTCTTTCTCCATGAAACACGACAGTTGTTTTGGCGTAACAGAAATAGACGCCGGCGTCTGCAGGGATCCCTCGTCTCACTCTGTCTTGTGGTATGATATGTTGTGATTTGATATTGTGGACGGCCACTCGGGGTTCGTCTAGGCACCGCACCACCCGATCTATGTGAAGAGGTCGAGATTCCCCCTTTTTCTTCGGTCCCGCGGTAACGGCACCAACTATCAGGGTGGGGCTGTTACATTCGTCCTTACATACGTGGGTTGAAGTTATAGCCCCTACCTCATGCCTCGTAGTTGGACAATTCATCGTTGTATCTACGATCGGGGAGAAACGATGTTTACTATTGAACGGACTTTCAAACTTGTAAAACAGTTTCCCGACCACCTTGTCAATCTTTTTTGACAATTTCCAATTCCAATCGTTAAATCCTTTCTACCCATCCGTTCGGGACCATTATTGTTATGCACCTCTTCAGGGGCACCGCAGCGAGGCACCACCAAGTCTTCAAACGCTATTCTGATGTCGGGTTCATTGACCGTTCGTATCGGGATGCTCTCAATCCACTTTGTAAGAAGATTTTGGAATACCAGGATGTATCAGTGTCCAGCCTTACTTTTTGAAAAAGGGGCTCGTAATGACCTCGGCTACCACTGGCTAAGGCTGCTCCACGACGCGCTGGCTTATCGTTCCAGCAGTGCGAGCCTGCTCAACTTTACATTTCTGACAGGGAGCACAAGGGCGAACGAACTGGACCACATCGTGTATTATCTCCGGCCGTTAATACCGGAAAGCTACCCTTTGGTAGGTCTTCTCAATACGCAGGTGATGGGAGTGAGGTTTCTTATGTGCCTCCTGTAATACTTGCAGCTTTATTTCAGCTGATAGGACCATTTTTCAGGCCTCTAGACTACACAAAATGGTCGTCTGTTTACATAGAATTCAGTCGGGGAAGTTGTATGGCCGGTCCTGGATGGACTGCACTCGCCGCATATACTAGGAATCGCTTGCTTACACCACGATTGACATTGGAGTCTGTTCGTCCTTTCGCTCGGCAGTTAACTGTGTTCTTCTCGCAAACGCGGTGAACCTTTTCTCGCGATCTTTCGTCTAGATCAAGACTACTCCCGACCTGCTGGCGCTTGTGCCCGTCTGTAAGTTGAAAGGGTTCTCAACTACGCTCTTAAATCTTAGGTACGCGAGGATGAGTGATATAGTTAAGGCCTTTTTCAAATTGTCAAAGGCACCCTGCTGTTGCGTACTGCGGTATGAATCTCTTAGACCAGGAGAATAACCCCATACCCCGACGCAACTATTTGACTGTTTTAGGGGCCAGGTTGGAGACTATTGGATCTAATTGGTCTGAGACAACCTTAAGACCAATTTTATTGAGCACACAGCTCCCAAAAGCCAACCTCTGATCAACATAACTCGCGTTTTGGGGTATATTGTTAAACCGGCTTCGGTAACTCGATCAAGGACGTTCCCTAGCCATGGAAAATTTCTAGCAAAAGTCTATGTGGCCAAAATGATGTCATCTAGGAGACTAAATACGTTCGGTCTCATTATCGGCATAATAATCCGATCTATAAGCCGCTGAAAGGTTGATGGAGCTTATGTTATCCCAAAAGGCATCCCTTTAAAAACAAAGAACCCTCTTTCTGGGACCGTGGAAGCAGTATAAGTACATCAGTAATGTACAGGAGATGGTAGGCCTCTTTCCTGGATATACCATTCAGATTCCGAAAATCTAAGCACAGCCGAAATTTCCCTTTAGGTTTACGAGCCATCACGATATAGCTGACCATTCACTAAAAGACTCCAATATGATACCTTTAGCAAAAAACCTGCCAACCTCCTCGTACATTGTCCAGCCATGTCAAATTTTTTCTGGCCCTTTAGCCCTAAAATCATCTGGGTATCAAGGTTATTGACTAACTTTACTTCGCAAATCCGAGTAACTCCCTCTATAGTTATGGGCAGGTTGACTTTACCGATAATCATGTTATTCAAACCTTTTGTCACTACCATTCGCGAACTCCTAGAACAGTCTAGTAGTGTAGTAGTCTACTCATCCCGTTCGGAGCGGGTCCCCTTACGTGCGGGTTTTTCTGTAAATCATGACTTTTTCACAAACTTCAAGTTCTTCAGTGGAGCGTCAGTGCTCTAATAACTATACACGGAGAAAAAAAATTACAGATTTCCTATGCTAATATAGTGATAGCATAAAATTTCAGTACTTATTACATAAAATTTATGTAAATAGAAT
>JAAAKG020162135.1:0-17448 GCA_010014905.2 Druon quercuslanigerum
AAATGCTATAATTCTGAAAATTTTTATTTTATTAAAAAATGTCATTAGAATAAATTGTTCGCCTTTTCGAGTACTACTCACATTAGTGCATAGAAATTTTTAATTAAAAAAAAAGTGTTTTCAAAAATTTTGAAAATGTGCTCACTTTTTGAATTTTGATCCAAAATGGCTGGCTAACAAACTAAAAATCTACAGACAGACAGACAGACAGACCGACAGACACATTCGTAAAAACCTTTTTTTTGGGTTTAGGGGGTCTCAAAACGTGGACATTTGACAAATACCAGGGAGGTCAAATTTTAAATAAATCCAATACCATCTCTGATGAGAATGTAAAAAATTAATATAATAACTAATTTAAGGAAAATTAAAACTAATAAAAACGAAAATAATAATAACGAAATAATAACTAATTTGAAGGAAAAACTGTTTCTAAGGAGTATCATGAGAAGGTAATATATTCGTGTAAAACTTGACACCCCCCCCTGACTCCCTACAAGACTGTTATAACAACCTTCTGAATTAAAAAAAAAATTGAAAATTTAACTTTTGATCACACAAAAATAATCATGGAAAATAAAAAATTCTGTTTCTTTGTCTAATTATGCAATTTACAAAAAAGATGAATTTAAAAAAATTTGGATTAAAAAAAAGACAAAGTTTTTAATCAAGTTTCGATAGGCTACGCAGTTTTTTGTTTTATCCGTAGACTCACATGCTTCAATTTTTAACTAAAAAGGAACTACATTTCGGAAGAAAAATTTAAAAAGTCATCTACAGAACTTCTCTTTCCATCCACTCTTAATTATTCCATTCTTTGTTTTCGTCTAATGTGTAAGAGCTATAAAAGTATTAGAAAAATAATAATAATTTACGGCTGATGCACTATACGGCGTAGGGATGTGGCGACTTGATCGCCCAAGACTTCCGACCGAACCGAGGTTACGAACATGCAGTTGCCCCGAAAAAGGTTGGGAACATCTCAGAAGGAAAGCAAGAAAGCTTACCGGCGCAAAGAGTTAATGCCTATGTAGTTAAGAGCTCTAATATCATGTTTGCGCAAAGGGGGATATGAAGATTTTTATCTAGAAGAAGAGCAAAATCCTCCACAGAACATACCGTTTGTTCCAGCAACTTTACCGTTGCAGATAGTAAATAATGTCAACATGAGAAATAAGAGATCAAATATCCACTAAAGAGTTTTTCTTAGGATGGACAAATTAGCTGAAGCTGATACTGCTCTTCCTGCAAGTAGCACCACAGTTGCCTGTGGTGGAGGGGAGATGATACCCCTACTTGGCGCGTCCTCAGGTGGCGGATAGGGAAATGCTCGCTGAAAACTGAGGGTAGGGCTGGAATAAAATAGGCCCCGCGGACCAAACACACATAGAACCCCAAGTCAAGGCGTTAACAACCGTGCCGAGGACTGAGTGGCAACAGGTAGTACTGTCGCAAACGGTCTCTCTAGGATACCAAGTCGCCTCCTAGAGTATCTAGACCTTATCTCCGCATGCAGGGCTCTGCGTGGGTGGACCTCTACTTCCCTAGCTTCTCGTGGGATTGATATGGAAGATTTTAATAAAATTATGGAAGAGTATAAAGGTACATTGGAGCGAAGTATTTACGACGATGTGGAAGGGTTGACGGAGAAGGCGGATTTGTGCAGAATGAAGGAAGCTTTGATGGATTTAAATCAAGAGCAGGAGAATTGCAATAAAATTAGCAGATCCGTTAAAGAGTTAATAACTACTTTAACGAATATGCAAAATTTTTGTGTGACAAAGTAGAATATGTTGCTACCTATCAGGGAAGGACTTGAAAAGGCGCAAACCATTATGTCTCAAATGCCAAATGATTTAGTGACGTCAGGGGCGTACTTCTGTAACTGTCTGGAGAGTGTCGGGGAGACAGCAAAACGCAGAGCGGTAGCTCGAACAAAGGCTGAGAAAGACACAGTCCAATGCGGGACTTAGACCGAAAAAGCCGTAAAAACTCCCATTTCCCATGATAGGAAAAGAGAGAGGGAGTTCACACCGAGTCCCGTGGAGGTAGTTAAGCCCCGGACAGACCATCATCCGGGCACAATGAGCTGTCTGACGTTCAGAGAGGCCACCTTGTCAAGGAAGCCTAAAGAACGACAACAGTGAGAAGTCTAAGCTGGAAACTCAGTTGGAAACCGATGCACGGTTTTATTGGCCTTATCCCCATTTTCCTGAAGCAATACGAAAGCGGATGCCGGAAACATGGGTTGGCGGGAGGAGAGGTTTTAGTCAGTAAGAATTTGACACTACCCGTACCAAGAATCGTCTATCTGAGTGGTTTGACTGCTGAGATAGACGATTGCTGGTCTGGGTACCTATGCAAGGTTTCCCCTTCTATAAAAAAAATACTGCTCTCCCTGATTTCCTCTCTGAAGATGTTGATCTTTGGAATCTGAACCATGAAGTTCGTAAAAATGCTGTCTCCCTGCTTAGCGAAAATAGAAGTAATAATACTTTACTACGCTTGAGTAAGACTCGCGATTTTATTGCACAGCTTCAGTTGAAATTGAAACGACTAGACGTCATGCATCAAATGTTAAGTTCATGATTACTCTACGCTAAACAAGTTTAAACCGTTGACCATCAAGCAGCACTGGACGAAAACATTAATAATTCTTTCAATAGTCAAAGAGCGCCTTGTAAGGCAAGTAAAGTGGATTTAGGTAAATTCCACTTTTTCGACTCACCCTTTTCGTCTTTTCAACAAAACTTTATGCCCCGTTGAAAATCTTCCTAGTCGCGAAGACATTTAAGGCTTATGTGAACAAGTATATGGGGATACTCATTAGCTAGATGAAGACGTATAGCTCCAGTGCCAAATAAAATCAACAACTGATCACTGGCATCCTTAAAGAGAGGATAATAATATCTATGGAGCCGGTATGAAGTGCAATAGTTGAACAACCTGGACACAAGAGAGGATTGTCTGGTTCCAGAGAGAAGCTGGTAATAAACATGTTTATTACTCGAGATTCTATCATGTATCGTCGCGATATGTCCATGGCTTGCATTGACAACCGAATGGCATTCGATAATACGAACCATCAGCTACTTATTAGGCTCCGTAAGTGCCTGGAGGTACATTTAAAAATAGTGAGATGCATGAAAGAGCTCATGCTCCTGTGGTGGATAAGATTTGTCACAAGATCTGACTGCTGTATCTTTCTCTTTCCTCTATCTGTTGTGCTCCGCGGCGAAAGCTCCCGATACATGCGTAGGTCGCCGAACTGAAGAGAACTTAAGGACACATAGTCACTCTTAAGCTATTGGAATGATTTTTACACTGGACAAGTATGCCTGCGTCCATCTAGACCAATGAAGACTGGAAAATACATTATCGAAATCGTCATCCTAGATCCTAATTAACTCTTATGTATCGCCCTTGAGACAAAGGGGTTTGAGGATTGCTGAGCTTACTGTGCATTCATCAAAGAACGTTTCTAGCTACAGCTTGCTTAGTTTTAAAAAGCACAGATTCTCTAATGCGACTCGTACAGCGACGATACACATAGTCTAGCATCCCTAACACCTTCGGTGCTTGAAAGTCGTGTACAGGAAGCAGAACATTCACTTTTACCAAAGGAATATACTGTTAAGCCCCATTATGATAAATTCTACTTCATTATACCTAGAGAAGAGCTTCTGTTGGGTCTATACAAAATGTTTCTCACATGTGCTGGATTAAGCTTGGAGACAGTGGAATCTCTTTCTGTCTTTCAAGACGGTATCATAAGCACCTGAGTTTACGGAGAGCGCATAACGTGCGAAACAAAATGCGGCTCTAAGAGTATTATATTACCATCTTCGGCATTTCTATCGTGTTGATCTAATGCTAGTTTTGCTATACGCCCAGGGGGATCTGGAGTCTGTTGTAGAGAATGATCATCGTAAGATCTACTGGAGTTTTTCGTTGTCTACTACTCAACAGACTAGTGCTTTAAAGCAGTCCACCAAGATAATTTACGTGATTGAATTCTCGGCACCAGCCTATAATAATATCATGGCAAAGAAGGAAGAAAATCATGCGAAATATCAGGTTCTTATTTTCGAGTTGAGAAGGCTGTACCAAGGCTAAAATTTTATCTTCTGGTTCTCATAATCGGCTGCCTTAGAGTCATGTAAGTTTCATTTCATAGCCAACTCAACAAAATCCCGGCTTCCCAACATAAGTTGCAGACGGTTGCAAGCTAGATGCAAAAGGCTGTTCTTCTGTGATCACTAAATCTGGTCCGTCAACACTGTTCCTCCTAACTCTGTACAAAGGTTGGTATCTCTAAAAATATATCCAAAGGTGAAATCTTCACCTTCAACTGTGCCGTCTGCCACGTTAGGTCATCAAAAGAAATATATTTTTAAGCAAAAAAAATAAATTTTCAACGTAATTGCTAAATCTTCAAACAAACAAATAAATTTGATAATAAAAAGATTAAAATGCCTATAAAACATTTTAGGCAAAAAAATTATTCTGATGGGTAAAGCGGAGAAAGGAAATGTTATGCCCAAAAATTAAGTTTTTTAAACTTATTATCAAAATAATAAACCAAAAACTGTAAAATATCATAATATCGTTCTTCACACCAGTTAGAAATCTACTGATCTTTAGTTTTTAAAAATAGCTCTCAGGCGGTTAAATTTAAATAATCAAATTCATGTTATTGTAAAGATATATATCGTACGCTTTTTGAAGAAGCCGAAAGCTAAGCGCTCAAAGCATTACCTCGCTTAAAATAATCACTGATATAAAGGAAGAAATGGTGCAGGATTAAGGGTAGTTTTAAACTTTGGTGCCAAAAAACACACAAAATCTATTAAATTTTTACAGAGAAAGGTAGTAGATCCAAAACTAAAATTTAAGAAATGAGATCAAAATCAAACTTAAGATCGTATTTAACTTTCAATAATCAAGCCAATGTTCAGCTTTTTTGAAAATAGAATTAAGAAGCTAGCGACTAAATTTGGACAACCACCATAAAATTTTCCCCTTGCATTCTAAAAAAAATGTACTCCTAAAAAAGAAAATAAAAAATTTCTTTTCCTTTCTGGAGAAAAATAAAAAATAGAAGAGAATAATGATGAGGCAACCATACTAAATCATTTTATTTTAATTTCTATTTCAGGTTTGTTTATGGCTGGTTTTATGTTGATGTTCCTGCCTGCTTTATATTTTATATTATTCATATTTTGTTGTGATATTTTGTTGTTTTTATTTTCAGGAATTCCAAACTTTGAGTTGTACATTTATTCAAAATATGCATTTTTATTTTACGCACTTTTCCTGTGCCATTAGTAGTTAATGAGAAAATCACTCTTTTAATTCCAAAACCAAAATTGTCTTCGACATGTTGGGCTGCAACCATTTATGCATCAGACATTAAATTATAATAAGAAATATTAAACCTATAGACTGGGTTATAATAAAGACCAATAAATTCTTTAAACACAATGTTTTTATTTCACTTTGCCTGTTTAAAAACTACAATGTCGATTGAATAACGTTTTTTTTATGCGGGATTAAATCATAATCTAAATATCAATATTTTTAAGCAGACTTAAACAGTCTGCAGTCTCATATAAAGAGACTTGAACAAAATTGGATAACAATACAAAGAAAAAAAAATACTCTTTCAAAAAAACAACACAAGTTATTATAGAAAAAAGTAGGCCTAAATTGTTTATCCAAAAATTATCTATAAACTAAGCATGGAGAATTTGTTAAAAAACACGTAGTTTTTGTTTTACTGGAAAAAGATAAACGTCAAAGAACATTTTAATGTTTTGAAAAATGACACAAGATACGACCGAAAATTATTGAACAGGGGTTTTTTAACAAAACAACATGAAAAAATTTCTTATAAATTATTTTTGGATATGACACGTAGCCTCTTTCTTAATTCTAAAGAATTACATAAAAATGAAAATAATTTTTTTTGGAAACACAACACAAGCCACACAGGGTATAATAAAACACTTTTGCCCTCTTCTTCTGATATTGACCGAGGTACAAAAACTAATCAATATAAAATTAATATGATAAAGATTAATATAATATAGAATAATTTCCTGTATTGAGAATGTGGTCATTAGAGCCGAAGGAGCTTTAACGGAAGAGCATTCAGAATCACCAAGTTACACTGAGAAAAATTTCGGGTACTATGAACGTGGTTGTTAACAGGTATAAATGTCCTTAACTACTTTTATGGTTGTATCGAGAAAAGTATTAATTGGAAATTGAAGGGTTAAAAACCTTCTATCAAATGTACGATTATTAATCGAAGTAATTTTATTGAACAAAGCAATTTCGAAGCAGATAAATTATTTTATTCTATATATTTCTACAGGTTTTTTGGACTTTTCCCAAAATCATAGAATGTAGCAGACGAGTTTAAATATTCTTACTTGCCTTTCATTACGTTGAAGACGTTGAAAGCAGAAAACACCCAACCCGAGGTGAAGTCGAGGCCCCTGGAATCATCACGCGCTCATAAAGTTAAGGACATTTTTAACTACGTCTACTATTTACTGAAATCAGAAACTCAAAATATGAGACATGTGACTAGCAATCACGATATAGTAGCGAAGATTGTAGTCAAATCAACCAGAGTATCTGGTGCTTACAGCTCTTAATTTCTCAATTTCATTTCAGCTAGTCATGATAACTAGAACTGCTGGTTCTGATGGGACTCTCTAAAAGCTTTTGCCCAATTCTCAGTAGGAATTTCAGTTTTAAGATGCCTCAACAATCCACTGTATACCAGGCCGTCTGTATTTTTTACAAAAATGTGGTGTCTCCTATTGTGCTTTGATGGAAATAGACCGCCCTTTGGAGTTGGCTTAAAAGGGGTTAATAATGAATATATTTGAAGCCCATTGGGTGCGATTACAAAAACCTTTAGTGGTTGAGGCACTGTGCCTGCTTTACCAAATGTCCTACGGGCATTGGGACTGTGCGCATAATATACGGCTAATCCATTCCAAGAAGCTTTATTTGGAGCTAGTATGAAAACCTCGTAGAAACCACTCGGCGTTTGGTTGAAAATCCAGTCAGGATGATGGCCTCTCTCATATGTACTAGTTGTGATAGTGCCAACAGCAGAATTATCATCCCACAGTCGAATGACAATGTCGGAATAG
This sequence comes from Druon quercuslanigerum, assembly GCA_010014905.2. Taxonomy (NCBI): domain Eukaryota; kingdom Metazoa; phylum Arthropoda; class Insecta; order Hymenoptera; family Cynipidae; genus Druon; species Druon quercuslanigerum. The sequence continues at coordinate 7,173 of JAAAKG020162135.1, forward strand.
TTTTCAATATTAATATCTCCATTGTCATTTCCAACTGAAGAAGATGCAGGACCTGAAGATGGTGAAGGAACTGGAAAAGGTGAATGAAATGGAGAAGTTGAAGGAACTGGAAAAGATGAATGAAATGAAGAATCTGAAGGAACTGGAGAAGGTGAAGGAACTGGAAAAAAATCATATTCCGTAGTTCTAACAGATTTTTTTCTTTGTCCGTGCTGCCTTTGATTTCCAGACGATCCCTCAGAATCTAATTTTGTAACAAAGAAAACGAGTATAAGAAATTCTCTGCTTTCACCCTATTGATTTTTCAAATGTCAAAACTTCTCTAAATTTGAGTAAAATCAATTTATATCTAGGGGCTGCACAAGGATTATATTGATTTAAAAGAGGAAAAGTGCAGCTTTTGCGCATCTTATATTTAAACGCGATGATGAAACTGTCACAAAATACACCCCCCCCCCCCCGTTTACCAGACGATGAATTTTTATATCGAAAAGACAAAATAAAAAAATTGAATTTTTATCCGTACAGTTTAACTCTTCTACGCAAATTTATGATTTCTAAAGAAAAGGTAAATTTTCCGCGAAATATTTGAATTTTCAAACAGAAAGGGTAACTTTTTATAAAATTGTTGTATTTTCGACCAAGGCTTGCAAGTTTTAGCAAAAAGATACATTTTTATAAAAATAGCGTAATATTCATACTAAAAAGACTTCAGTTGACTTTTCAAAAACAAAATATAAAAAACTGTTAAGAACGGAACAGCTATATTTTCAGTAAAAAGACTCATGTTTATCAACAACAAAAGAACAAGTTGTCAACAAAATTTATTAAATTTTTAACCCAAAAAATTAAATTTTAATTAACATCATGCATGTTTAATGAAATAAAATTTAAAAAAAACAGTTTAATTTTCAACTAAGCAGATGAATTTTCTTCCAATAAAGATAAATTTTTTACAATAAATAGAAAGAAAGTTCATTTTTAATTAGAAAAAAATGTTTTTAATAAGATGAAATAATTTTTTAACGGGATAGTTAAAATATCAACAAAATAAAGAAATTCTGAAACATTTAGTACATTTTTAACTTAAAAAGATTATTGTTTAAATGAAGAAGATGTAATCAAGTTTTTAGTTATAAAATTAATTTTTGATAAAAAAAAAAACTGATTTTTAAGCAAAAGCGATGATTTTTTACCCAAAAGATGAAATACAAAAGATAATACAAACGATTATAAAATTATTCAATTTTTTATAGTATACGTAGTTTTTTTTAGTTGTCAAAGCCAAAAAAAATAATTGAACCAAATTATTTTTTTAATAAAATGCGTAGCTTTGGTTTTAATCGTAAAAAATAAAATAAACAATAAAACTTCAGGACAAACAAAACAATATATAGTAAAAGTTATATTAAAAATAAGACAAATTATTTAAATTATTTAAATTAAATTATTTAAAACTAAGCCTAAAAATTAAAAAACTACATTTTTAGAAAAGCTTTATAAGATACAAAAAAAGTGAAAAAATAAAAGTTGTTCAACAAAAATTTCACAAGTAAATCAATTCGTCTGATAAGCCTATTTTTCAGTCTCAAGAAATCGCAACCTCACTGTTTTAAAAGAATTTAAATCTGTGTTAAGCAATCTGTTCCTTTTTTTAACATAGCGATTTCTCATGTTCTTAAATTTCATAACATTTTTTAAAATGAAAATTTAAAACCTCAAAGCGATTTATATAATTAATTTAATTTATTTAATTAATTAAATTATAAATAATTAACAACCTTTTCTCTAAAAAAATATAGAAAGTTTTTATAATGAGTTGCACCATTTTTTTAGATTTCATTCTTACATTTTAGGTTTTTTTATTGTTTATAAACAATTTATAATATTGTTGCTCTATTTTATTTTATTTATCTTTTTTTGCCACTTTCAAACAAACTTTCTATTTTTTTTGTTTCTTAAACATGAACTGAATTAATAGAACCTAATAAAAATATCTGAATATTTTTGGTTAGAAATTTATTATTTTTAATTTAAAATTTTACTATTATATTTTTGATGAAAAGACGAACGTTCTAGTGCAAACTTTTTAGAAAAAAATTATCAGTTCTAAATTAAAAGAGGAATAGTTAAATTTTCATGCTAAAAAAATGAATTTTCATCCAAAGGAAAAAATTAGTTTTCGTCACAAAAGCTACATTTTCAAATAATAAAAGTAATTTTTAACAAGAATTTTTAAATTTTAACCACATAATTTACATTGTCACTAAAAATATGCGTTTTTAACAAAAATAGTTAAGTTTTCGAAAACATTTTTTACATGATAAATTTTTGAGATTAATTGCAAATAAGGATTACTAACGAATAAAAAACAAATATTAAAGTAATAATAAAAAAGTAAGATTTGTACTCTATTTTGCAAGAAATGAAAAATCAATCCCGAATCATGGTGTAGCAACAATGTACACTTATTATAATAGGGTTAAACATATTAAAGAATATTTTACGTTTCCGAAGTATTTTGAACCATTACGGAGAACCGGATACCTAATGAGAATTTGTTAGTTAAAGCAGAAAGAGATTTAACAAAAGAGAATTCACAATAAGTGTTTTATTTACAAATTGTAAGCAAAAGGGGGTATCTTTTTGAATAGTATACTCACAAGCAAAATTCTGTGGCATTGACTGGTAGACAGGTTCTTCTAGGGCTGCTTGATTGTCAAATGAAAAATTAGGAGGAGAAATTCTTAGAAAATCATAGCCAGTATTATGAGTATTAGGATTCTTTTTTCGCCTGCCTGACTCTTGATCTTCAGAAGCTCCCTCCGCATCTAAATTTTAAAAAAAAAAAAAAATTACTTCAAATTAAATTAAACAACTAATTTCACAAAAAAAAAAATATTTGCAAAAAAGTGAAATTTTAATCAAAACAGTGTAAGTTTTAAACAAATAGTTATGTTTGAACCAAAAAATAAACTTTTAGTGAAATAATTTATTTTCCTGCCAAGTTCAAAAATCTTTTGAAATATTTTAAAACACTTTAAATATCTCTAAGATGTTTCAAAATCTTTTAAAATTATTTTAACAATTGAGCAATTCATTCGAGCATTTCTCTGATGAAATAGAAAAAAATCACATGTTTGCTTGATTCTAAAGTCAATGGTTGAAAACATTAAAAAATTCTTTAGTTTTTTGTTTGTGTTTAAAGTGAATAATAACGCGAGTTGGAATAGAGGTAAATTGGTCGAGGTAACGCAATCTTTAATTTTTTTCGTCTTGTTGTAGAAATTAGGTCAACATGGAGAAATGTCCACATTTTATTAATCTAATATTGAAAGGCTCTGGTATGATAATTTAGGAATACCCAGTAATCTTTTATACTTATTTTTCATTCTTTATACAATTTTAACTTTTTTAAACATTTGTTTTTTAAGTAGGTCGCTAAATGAACGTATATTCCTGAACTTATAAGTTTTCAAATCAACGGTAAAGATTACACATTTTGTTTAAATAATTTTACTATTATTTCTAGAATTTTTCGAAAAAGCTGGATAAATATCTTTTTTCTAGCACCTGTATGGTTTCAGGTTATTTAAAATTGTTATAAATAAACATTGCAACATATCGACTCTATGCAATTTTCCCCGCACAATCGAATTATTAGATTATTTTGCTCGTAACTCATATTAAAAAAAAAACAATGTACAAGAAAATTGTTTAAAAAAATGAAATAAAAATTTATCAATAAAAAAATAATTATTTTGACGAAAAGATTGTTAATGATAAGAACAATGGTGTATGGCTATTTAGGTTTCTGAAAAAAGATTTAAAACTTAGTCAATAACGGTTAAATAAATTAAAAAAAAATTAATTAATGTTCGTGAATTCCTTTCGATTTACTTAAATGTTTCTAACCAATTTAATAATATTTAAAAATTCGTAAGCTATTAGTTTGCGAGTTCATTTGTGATATTATTAAAAATAATACTTACATTCTGTGTGAAGCAATTCAACAAATGCAAGGATTAAGATCCCCTCTAAAATCTTCATTTCTGCCAAATAGAGACGAAAAATTCTGATTTTTGAAGAATCTTTGAAATTGGATCTGAAAATTTTTCGACTTTATCACAGCCTCACGTACGGAATACTATGCGATGACTAAGGTTTCCTCATTTTTCGTTTGCTATGAAACTATAAAAAAGCAGGTCAAGCAATCAAATCAAAAATGTGAGCCAGAAAAAGAAAACCAATAGAGTCCTAATGCTATTTGCGGTACAGTTCACCTACTTTAACCAAATGACTTTTAGGAATAAGCTATGGGATTTCAAAAACTTTTTTTTTCGCAATTCTACTTTTATGGAATTTTAATTAGAAATATGTGACCGTCTGCAAAGAAAGATACCTAATGCGTCAAAGCTGCATGTTACAGGACGGGATTTGTAGCAGGGTCCGCAAGCCAGCATTTAAGTAGTGGGGATCCGTCTAAGAGAAGCACCCCCTCCACTAGTGTGATCTAAAATAGCAATTTTTAAATAAATGCAAACGATCCCCCCAAATCGTTTCGAGATACAAAAAAATTAATCCCGTATTTTTTTTTTAAATTTTCTTATCTAATGGTGTCCGTTAGGACTCCAAATCTGCATGGGAAAAAGTCATTATTTGGTATTTTTTGAATCATTCTTCAAAGTTAGTAAAAAGTTGACAATAAAATTATAAGACTTGTAGAGAACTTCCTGACAAAGAATTTGACCTATAGCAGGTATGGATTTGATGCCCCCAACCCACCTCCATGGTGCCCTGAAAACTATCCTTAAATCAAAAAATGTAGTCTTCAGGCAATTGACTCTTTTAAGCAGTTTGTTCTCCTTTCTTTCTGGAATAGGTCTCTTGGAATATTTATAAATGTTTTTTAGTTAATTTTCATTTATTTAAATAAATTCCATTTGTTTAATCAAGATGTTTTTCTCGAAAATTCGTCTAAAATCAGTTTTTTGAGATCGGAATGGCAGTTTATTATCTCAAAAAGACGTTATTTATCTTTGTATATTTGCATTCTGGTTCCCCACTTTTTGAAAATGACACTCCATGCTAAATAGGGCTACTGCTTCCTTCGTGCTCCTGTCCCTTTGTACAGTTAGTAGTAGCCATTAGTTTCTCGTCTGTGACACTGTTATTAAGGTTTACGTTTAATATGGCAGAATTACGAACAAAAGTATTTTTAATTTAATTTTGAAGAGCAGCAAATTATTGGAAGTAAACTTTCAAGCATTTTACAAGTTTTGAGAGTTTTACTATATAATATTAGACACATGAAGTTAATGTTAAGACCAAGTGCTCATCTTATCTTGGATGAAGTGAAAGTTTTCTGAACAAAGGCGGATCTACCGTTAAGAGATTACCAACGCTGCGTGGAAGAATTAGAACTTTTTTTATGAAGAATACAGTATAATACAAAAAAAAAATCCAAATCGACAGTCGAGGTACAAGTAATGAAGGAGAATAAGTTTTCACAAAAGCTGACAATGATCTTCGACATCACACTATAATCAGTGTTAGAGGACTCAAAAGTTTCAGCCGAAGCTAAATTATTTCTAACTAGGCAAGAAAAGAAAAACCTGTTAGGATGCTATGCAACCGAGAGAACATACATTGATGAAAAGGAAAGAAAACTAAAAATTCTTGAACTTCGGAAATAACGTGCTTGTCAGGAAGCGGAACTGTTGGGTGAGTTTCGCATCTTTTTACAATTAAGTTTTACAAAGAAAGCAAAAGCAAAATCCTTCACGATGGTTATTCCTAACTCTTTTTAAAATTTTTAATGAGAACGTTGAAATTCCGTAAATACAAAGCATATTTACGTAATGTTAGTTTCTTATATTTTTAAGAAATTCTTAAACTACATACTGGTTGCTGACGTTTTCTATACGTTTCCAAATGTTTTTTGCAAAAATTATTAAAAAGTTAAGTCAACCTTTTGTGATTATTAAATTGAACTGTTTTATTACAGCTTTTCTTCTGAAGATGTGGAAATGGTGTCATTACCTACTCCATCTGGTACAAAATACCTCCGCAAATAACCGTTTTAAATTAAAGTCTTTCAGCAGCTCTTGACGCAGCGAAATTGAGTGGCAGACAAGCAGTTAATATCCTTACGGCTTGTACTGATGCTCTAGGAGTCTATCTATCTGCTGCTGATTTGAGCAGATCTTCTGTATTTACTGGCAAGGAAAAAGTGAATCGACTGCCTATGCTAATCACCAAGGATGGTTAATAGATTTTTCTTGGAGCCCCCGAAACTGGATCAGAAACAGTGAAAGGTGAAGCCGAGGCCGTTTATGAAAACTCTTTTACAATGGGACTTCCTTGATCAGCTGAAAGCTTTCTGCTGTGATACGGCAGCTTTAAATACTGGAAAGAACAGCGGTGCTTGCAAGTTGCTACAGGTAGCCATGGGGGATGCTAAGATACTGTTTTCTTGTAGTCATCATGTGGTTGAAATATACTTGAAAGCGACTTTAAAAACAAAGTTTGGGCAGACAACAGGTCCAGATATTTCGTTCTTCAACAAATTTCAAGATTCCTGGAGTACCATGAGTCACACGAAATTCTAGTCTAAAGTGGCAGATCGGTTGGTGGTAAAAGCTCTTTGAGGTAAAGTAGATGAACTTTCTTTATTTGTGAGAGAAAAGCTTAATGATCAACACTTTCGAGAAGATTGCCGAGAATTGCTACACCTTGTTGTAATTTTCCTAAAATACGTACAACCACGATGAGTTTTCTTTCGAGTTCCTGGAGCAATGCACCAGGCTAGGTGGTTGGAAAAAGGCATTTACATCCTCAAAATATGCCTCTCTCAAAACTTGTATCCGCTGTCTAGCAGTAATATAAAGTCTTGCCACGAAATTTGTATATTTCTAGTAAAATTTTACATTAAAATATGGTTCAATGCACCTCTTGCTGCCGAGGCACCACAGAAAAACCTTCAGATGTTAAAAACGATTCATCTCTGCGAAGCAGGATTGAAAAATTTCCACTGTTATCTTCGAAAAGTTAAGCTTACATCTTTGTTACTTTGTACCGGAAACTGCTGCGTTAACTTTATTCGACAATAAAATTCCAGCATGAATTTCATCGAAAGCAAATCATTAGCTGAACAGCGATTAATCCCTTTAAAGCCCATTTCTTATTTGATAACCTAGCTGCCTTTTTATCCCAAATGAAATCCTCATAAAGCAGTTTTGGTACCTTATATTAAATTTCCTATCTGCATAAAATAAGTTTTTAAACTGCGGAATTGTAAGATAAATGAATTGGGTATAATGATAGATACCGTAATTATTTAACAATATTTTTTGGAAAAGCCGAAAGCTAGGCTCTCAAATTATTACCTCTTTACAAATACTTACTGATGTGAGGCCAGAAATGGTGTAGGATTGAGGGTAGTTTTGAACTTTGGTCCCGAACCACAGAAATAATGTCTTTAAAGTTTTGAGAGAAAAGTAGTAGATCCAGTCAAAATATAGATTTTTGATTGTCTAAACATTTCCTACCGTATTGATACTTTTTGCGAAAATTCCTATTTAAATTTAATAATTATTTACAAAGCAAAATCAAAATATAACCACATATGCTCTCCACATATTGGGCTGTTGCCATTTGAAGCCTGCGAGATTAATTTCGAATAAAAGTTATGAAATCTGCAGTCTGGGTTATAATAAAGACATAATTATTTTTTGAAGATAATGCTTTTATTTCACTTTGCCTGTTAAAAAATACAGTATCGCTTGTATAATGTCTTTTTATTCTAGATTAAATCATGATTTTCAATATTTATTTTTTTGCATTATATGAAGAAACTTCAACGAAATTAGATAACATTGAAAATTAAAAAAATATATTTTCGGAAAAGCAACACAAGGTCTTTTAGAAAGTAAGTAGGCAAAACTTGTTCATCCAAAAATTATCTATAAACTCAGCATGAAGCATTTTTTTAAAGAACACGTAGTTTTTGGTTTTACTTGGAAAAGATACAACATTTTAATGTTTAGAAAAACAAAAGAAGATACTACCAAAAAAGATTAAACAGAGGTTTTTTTAACAAAAACAATCATGAACAAATTTCTTATAAATTATTTTTGGATATGACACAAAGCCTTTTTCTAAATTGTAAAGAATTACATTTAAAAAAATTATTTTTTCTGAAAATACAACACAGGCTACAATTAAATGCCACAGAACTGAATAGGATAAAATATAACATTAAAATTAAACAAATTAAATTTTAAGAAAAAACATCATTTTGCTGTATTTTGCTGGGTGGCTGCCAATGAAGATTACTGCCAAATGAGGAACAGATGTTTTAAATAAACACTTAATATGATGAAGTTTAACATAATATATAAAAAGTTCGTGTAATGAGAATGTGATTGTTAAAGCCGAAGGAGCTTTAACGAAAGAACATTCACAATCAACAAGTTACAGTGAGAGAAATTTCAGGCACTAGTAACGTGGTTGTGCATAGTTTTAAATATCCTTAACTACTTTTATATTTGTATCGAAAAATCGCTTACATGTTACGCCACCAGTGAAAAGCATCAAATTGTAAAGTGGAAAGCTAAAAAACTTTTGGCTTTTCCCCAAAATCATAGAAATTTCTCTTTGTGGAGGTTAGAATGTTCACTACTAATCAATTCGCGAGGCAAACCGAAAAAATGAAAATAGCAGTATGGTGAAGAGTATCGAGAGGAATAAAAAATTAAACCCATACAAGAGTTTAAATCTTTTTTCCTGTGATTCAGTAGGTTGAAGGCGTTCAAAGAAGAAAATATCTAACCTGAGATGACGCGAGTATACCTGCCAACTGACACAAGTTTCCTTTTTTTCTAACCGCAGCGACAACAGCATTCAAATAGTAGGACCGTCGAAGGCCTTGGACAAGCAACGTTACAGCCGAAGAGCTTTAACGAAAGAGCATGTAGAATCACCAAGATACACTGAGAGAAATTTAAGGTTGTGCATAGTGAAAAATGTCCTTAACTACATTTATAATTTTAGAGACAGCACCATTCGAGTAGAAGGAACATCGATTTCTTGGAACTCACAACTCTGTCATAAAACTTGGTCTACTAGATACTGAAATAAGAAACTTAAAAAATGAGACACGTGACTAATAATCACGTGATAGTAGCGAAGATTTCTCTCAAAGCATCCTGATTTTCTGGTGCTCACACCCCTTTTTTCTGAAGTAGATTTTATCTAGTCATGAGAACTAGGGATTACGTTCCGGATTTAACTTTCTGTAAAGTCTTGCCCAATTATAACTAAGCAATTCATTATCTGGAGTCCTTAACTTTCCTTTGTATACTTTTCCATCTTTATTCTTTACAAAAATGTGGTGTCTGCTTTTTTCCGTTGAAGGAAATAAACGCTCTGGTTTAAATCCCTTGAAAGGGGATAATATTGAATACAAAAGAGATTCATTTGGTGCAATTAAAAAAACATCTAGTGGTTTAGGAATCGTGTCGGGAAGCCTAATACCAGTATTGGTATGGGGATCGTGTTTAAAATATACGGCTCTTTCAATCCAAGAAGCATTATTTGGAGCTAGTATATAAACCTGGTAGAAATCAACCGGCGTATCGGTAAAAAGCCATTCGGGATGCTTATCTCTCTTCAATCCAATAGACTTGATGAAGCCAACAGCAGAATTAAAATCCAACAATCGTATGATAATGTCGGTATTTTTTTCAATGCGAATCTCTTGTTGTACATTTTGAGCTGAAGAAGATGAAGGTCCTGCAGAAGATGAAGGAACTGGAGAAGATGAAGAAACTAGAGAAGATGAATGTACTGGAAAAGGTGAATAAACTGGAGAAGATATAGGAACTGCAGACGTAGGAGGATAATCTGGAATAAATTTATGTTGAACAAGACCAGAAGGTTTCTTTCTTGGTCGGCGTGGCGTTTCATTTCCACTATATCCTACTGCATCTAATTTTGACAAAAAGAAAACGAGTTTTAAAAATTCCCTGCTCTCGCCTCATTTATTTTTGAATTAAAAGGAAAATCTCTAAATTTGAGTAAAATAAATGGAAACTTACGGGCTGCATGAGAACTATATAAACTTAAAATAGGAAAAATTAAGTTTTTACGAATCTAGTATTTAAACGCGATAATGTTACCCTAAAAATTACCCCCCCCCCCCCCCCCCCCCCCCCCCCCCCCCCCCACCCACACCACACCCCCACCACTTTTCATCTCCTTATTTTTATAAGTG
>JAAAKG020162146.1:0-29081 GCA_010014905.2 Druon quercuslanigerum
AAACTTACATAATATTTATATAATAACTTGTACGATTTCTTTATAAATAATTTAATCATTTTCATCACTGTCTTCAGCGTTGTCTTTCGACAGAATTATTTTGAGTAAAGTAAGAAAAATAATTTTTAAAGAATTCTTTTCCAGGGGTGCTTAGAAAATTAAAAAGACTTTTCGCATCTTCCATTTTAGCCGATTTTAGTCTAATTCGAGGTGGACAACTTCTTGGAAGATCTTTTAGTTTAAGATTAGTCGTAAATAAAAAAGTAGTTGCCTTCTCCAATTTATAATTATCATTAAGGTCTAATTTTCCGTCGGGGAACAATGTAAAACAAAACCTTTACTAATTTGAAAATTTTTCGGTTTGCGGATTTTGCCCTTAAAACTTTTTTCAAAATCCTGCAAAAAATCTTCTCATTTCGTAATCACAGTAAATGGAGAGGAACGAGCGTTTTGAATCAATTCCATATATTCATCCGGCGTTTCAGTGCGCTCTAATTTCTTTTGTTTTTGCGAATATGTGCCAAAATACCTATCACATTAGCAAGAGTAGTGTCCATGAACTGGAAAGATATACTTCATTTCAATTGGCAAATGAATCGACAATAGAAGCAAAAAATTAAATAAAGTAGAATTTTTATTTTCTCTGGGGCATCCATCTGAAAATAGAGTTATGGAGCTGAATTTGACTTTATCAAACTCTTCAAATATTGCGCACTGAATAAAATTCCATACAGAGTTTGCTCCTTTTTTGTACAATCCCTTCAAGAAGAGGAAATATGTAGCTTGTGCCCGTGTTGTGTATGTGCACATTAAATAAAAAAAAGTCATACTAACCGTTTGTAAAAATGTTCAGAAACCGGTAATTTAGGTAAGGGTAAGTTCTGTGCAAAGTCAAACTCGCAACATAGACTAGTATTTTCCAAGAGTATATGCTTCTTCAATGATAAATAACTTCTTTGTGTTTAATTAAGTCTTCACTTGTCACTTCTTCTGTATCACTTTTATAGCAAGTATTGCTTACATCAGTTCGAGGAAGTTTGAAAGTGAAGCGAAGATTGTGGTTTAAATATTTAAAATAAATAGTTGTACTTATTGTTAATTTATGTCCGGTTTTTTCTAGGCAATATTTTTCGAATAATTTGTACAAAGTTTTGAGATCCAAAGATGGGTTTTCAAAATATTTAAGGTTCGTAGATTGACGTTTATAATGAGAAGTGCGATGTGGAATTTATTCACAATGCTCTTCAATAATTTTTGTTCTATCTTCCGATAATTTAACATGGTTTTCACGTCGCCTACCTGCTAAATTTGGCAAAAGCTGTTTATTTAAAATCTTTTTTTGAACAGTTTCTATTCTCTTTTTACCTAAACAAAGAAATCCGAGCAAAATTTTTTTACAAATTGGAATGTTTTCTTCGTCAGCAGGAAATAAATAAACCCAGTTAATTAATCGATGTTTTGTTTCCGCTTTCGCTTTAACGGGATCTCTACATTTTAACATTCCGCAGAATATCAAATTTTGCTGATGATAATCTCCGAGGTCCCAAAACTGTTTGTGAAGTTTTTTTTGATAAGCAATTGGAACTTTTTCAACAAATTTTTCTCGGCAGCAAGCTTCAGTAACTTTGAAAATTCTCTCTGGGATTTATTTTTCTTTCACACCGTCCCTTATAGTTTTAGACCTAGTAATATATTCCTTTTCCTACAATATAACACATAAGTTTTGTAAACTTTTTGATTAAAGAAACGCCTATTCATTGAATGCCCTCCATTAATTTCGTAATAATTTGATACTCAAAAGTTTTTACATTTTCAATAGTAGAATTCATTGTAAAAAAATTATATAAGTCTATTTGAACTAATTTTAAAATACACGATTCTTCAGAAAAAAGCTATTAAGAAACCAAATAAAAATAATAATAGGATATTAAAATTAACAGAAAAGTTAATTTTTAATTTTCTCTAATATTTTTAAGTAGTACCTTATTTCGGGAACATTTTTTCTTATTCTTCAACCAATTTTCTTTTCCTGCCTCGACCCATATTTAGGTTCTTTTTATTTTAAGCAAACTTAAACTACACTAAAATAGCACATTTCGACACGTGTGTGAGAGGTGATCATTCAGCGCACGAGACGTTTTTCGCACGAGACGTTTTTCGCACGAGCGAAGCTAGTGAGAAAAGTCTCGTGCGCTAAAAATCACCTTTCACACAAGTATCGAACAGTATTTTATACCACGAAAGCCGAAAAATCATGTCAAAGTTGAGATTTTGAGGTTAGAGTGGTATAAAGAATATTATATGCTAACACTATTCTACAATATTGCTTCTGTGCATTATGTTCGTTAGGAGAAAATCAAAATAAACATATGCTCTTTTGTTTTGGTGGCGGGCTTGACCTTCCAATCGTCCGCTGTTATACAGACGTTGATACTGCAGGATGAGTTAGCACGAGTACGGGACAGCACTGAGATCTTAAATCAATTGTGACTTTAAAACCATAAAACATAATTGCCTAATATTTTCCAAAAAATTTCCTTTAATCCTAACAAATGTTTAGGTGATCGTTAATTTTAATTTTCTGAACATTTGTTCGACACCCGAAGCGTTTGAAACTTTCAATATCTAATTTACGCCATGAGAAGAATAAAACTCGTTACAAAGTTTTAGTGATAATTAATTGAAATTCTATAAAGACCGTTATTTTCGTTATATATGATGGTGCATATTTTCTGAAATTTTTATTACAAAATTCCTATTAATGTAGAACTTATGGCGAGTTGAACACAAAAAATTCGTATTTTTCGATTGCAGAAAAAAGTAACATTTTCTTCATTATTTTGAAAACTAATAAAGTTATCACATTTATTTACAGGACTAAAAACATGTACAATAAAATTTTCTATTGGAATATGTTATTAAAAAATTAACAATTGACCTGAAAAAAATATGATCCAGAGGCCAACTGAAACAACAGCGTTTCGAGCGTATCCCCTTTTGATCGCCAGCGGTTCATTTCATATATTATCTGAGAATATTTAAACTAAATAATATTTTTGTAACTTATGGTGTCTAGTACAAAGTAATAGTTAGATTAATCAACAATATGGAAGGTTTATACAATTTCGATGCTCTAATTATCTGTGCAGGCTTGTTAAACATTGACAGCTTTTTCATAAACATATCCTTGTTTAACTATATTTGGTATTCTAATTGATAAATAATTCTTAAATCTAATTTTTAATATATTTGATATTAGCGATTAATTAATGATTAATTATTAAAAATAATTACAACAAACTATTTTTAATGCTTTACTATGACAGTTTAATTATAATTGGTATTTAAAACATAGTTAATGTAAAACTCACTTAGTACTAAAATGAATAATATTAATAATCGTGTTTTGTTACAACTCTTCAATAATCAATCGCTAATATCAAATAAATTAAAAAATATATGTTAATTTTTTGTAACAAATCTTTAAAAAATCTATATTTTGTTTTAAAAAAGTTGTAATGGCTACAAGTTTTAAATTATTTTTAAACCTTTGCAAAACTCCCAAATATCTCAAAAATTTACTCTAATTTTTTCTACATTTGTATAAGTAATCTTGTAAAATAAAAATGTTTGGCTTTAAAATGTTTTATAATCCTTTCAAAAATTTGATGAAATCATTTGAAAGGTTTTAAAATCTTTTTCATTTTTCTTTTAGAATTCATTTCTCAAAATAAAAAAACCATATTAAATTTTCCCATGAATCTTCAGTAAACTTTTTTATTCTCTTAAAACCTTTCAAACTTCTTTAAACTCTTATAAATTTTGTTTCGAACTCTACAATAATCCACATTTTGCTTAACAATTTGGATGGAAGCTTCTAATGTGTCCCCTCAGGGTTTACAATTTTCTTGCACCTTCTTCCCTATTCTTTATACACCTCCCACACACATACTTGGTGGTGGGAGGGGGACCTGCAGTTTAAGATGGGTTCCAAACCACCAAGAGCAACAGCCTTAAGTACTTAGAGAACCTTTTTCTCTAGAGGTACCGGTCCCGCGACTCTCCGGAGATTCTAGGCTAGTGTTCACCGCATGGGCCACCGAGGCTCTACTAGAGTGCGAGGCGGGGATCGAACCCGCAAGCCGACAGAGTGGGTCCAAAGCCTGCGCTTTAGCCCCCAAATTTTATTTTAGAATTCATTTCTCAAAATAAAAAAAATCATATTAAATTTTCCCATGAATCGTAAGAAAACTTTTTTATTCTCTTGAAACCTTTCAAATTTCTTTACTCTTATAAATTTTCTTTCGAAATCTACAATAATCCACATTTTGCTTAACAATTTCTGAAATCTTTTTAAATTTTAAGTTACCATTGAAAAATACCATTGTAAAAAATAGATGTAGAACAAAAAAAAAACAACGCATTTTAACATAATTACAGTTGAATTCAATAAGAAAAGACGAATTTTTAACAAAATAGTTGAATCATCGATGAAACAAATTAATTTTTAACTGAAAACTTCTCAATTTAATCGAAAAGTTTCATGTATATTTTGTTAGTTTTAGAATGTTTTTGAAATGCTTTGGAATATTCTCTTAAAAACAATTTAAAAAAATAAACAATCATAAATTTTGTCAGCAAGCTTAAGAAAATTTTGTTGATTTTCTTCAGACCTTTCACAATTCCCATTTTACCAATTTTTTAAACGTGATTCCCTTATTTTATAAGAACGTAAAACTATTTTCCTCACATTATTATGATCTTAAAATTGAGCATCTTCCTTCTCAAGTGACAATTAAAAAAAATAAAATTCTAAATTAACTTCAAAGTAAGGTTTTTCATATTTCTAGAAGTTCAATAATTTCTATTACTGAAGTATTTAATCAAATAGAACAGTACAGAAAATCATGCTAGGTTGCGGGAGACCACTCTACAGTAGATAATCATTAATTATAACAAAAATATCAGTAAAAGAATCAATTCTTATTAAAACATATCCACACGTATGATGTTTTAACAATAAACTACATTTAATACATTATTTTACATACATTAGTATTTTTAATTACTTATTATATACTGAAGAGTGGTCTCCCTCACTTTTAAATAAAAATCTGATTAATAAAAACATCAACTTAAAAGTTTACTCAAGGTCTCTACTAAATTTTGCTAAAAAAAATCCCAGATAGGAATATATACAATGCATAGTAGGTAGGGACATGTGGAATTTACTAAATTGTACAATAATATTACAATTTATTTAAAATATTTTTTTTTTAATTTTTAAATAATTGTTAAGAATTTCAATTTTAAGTATAAGTAAAATATATAAGTAATTTAAGTAATCAAGAACAATTTCCGATTTTTCTTAAATTCCCGCACAGCACATTCTAATTCTAAACAAGTGAGTGAATTTCAGGTAGTGTCAGATATTTTTATGAAAATTCTAATTTCAGTTATTTAAGGAGTTCAAAGAAAACCCCTTAAATAAATTTTGGAACAATCAAAAAACTTGGGAGATATTCAAAATTGAAAATGTTGGTATTTTTTTCTTAAACATCCGTAACATTGGGGTTTTTAATTAAATTGCAGTCTATTTTATTTAATTCATTTGTAATAGGGCGCAGTTTTCGAAATATATTTTTTGAACAAAAAAAAAAAAAAAACGTCCGAAACTTTTTGCCAAAATGATGCACAGGATGTGAAAACCCATGCAAGCAATAGACGAACAATAGAAGAATCTTATAATCGCATGCACGAACTTTAGAGTTCAGACTCTCGGAGGCTGGGCACACCATTGTTCGTTTATCGTTTACATGGTTTTCCACATCGTGTCCATCTTTTTTTCGTACATTTTTTATTATTTCACGAAAAAAGTGGATTTTTTTCAGAAATTCAATTTCAAAATTAGTTTTTGAGAAATCCAAAAGGTTTTCGAAATTTTTTTGTTCATAAAATATATTTTGAGAACTGCGTTCTATTACGATAAAATTTTAAAAAAATAGACCTCAATATCGTTAATCCTAGAACCATCCACCGGGGTAGTACGCTATCCCATTCAAATTTCAACGTACGTCAATTTTGCGGAATTTTTAGGTCTTAATTTTTAGGTCTTTTCTCATGTTTAACAAATTTATCGAAAAATTAACAGAATATTATTATTACCATTTCTTTCTACATTAAAAAACGAAAAAAATACACCACCTTAAAATTGTTATAATAAAAAATAGAAAGCATTGCGCCATGGTACAAGTTTGGGGTAGCGTACGACCTAGGTGTACGGTTAGAGGATGAGCCAGCTACGTGGAGTTATGGATGTTTAAGAAAAAAGGACCCACATTTTCAATTTTGAATATCTCCTGAGTTTTTAGATTTTTTATAAAACTATTTTAAGTTTTTTCGTTCAACACCTTAAAGAACGGGTATTACAATTTTCATCAAACTTACTGACAATAGCTGAATTTATTCAGATGGTTTCACATAGAATTGCTCTATATCTATATTGTTATATGTCCAAAAAAGCTTTTTGATTTCTGCTGAATTGTTTATTATACCAAAATCTATTTCAGTGCGTTATTTTTTTTTACACACGATTTACAAGTTCTCGAATAAATTTTATATTTTGTTAACACTTCATCAGAATATAATATTACTAAAACTTTGAACCTCATTTTCTCAGTTTGTCAGTCAGTCGACATGGCGTGTCCTAACTCTCATGCGGCGAACTACTACTCAATAGTTCAAAACTACTGGCGCTTTTATCGCTAAATAGCAAATTCATTGTATGTACTCACAAAAATAGGGATGTTCCATAGCTTCACGCGCGGTGAGTCTCTCGTAGTGATCGTAGCGAAGAAGCTTATCTAGAAAGTCCAGGCTTTCAGGGGAAACCAGATGCTGATTTTCTGAGTGTACAAAACGCTCCCAACGCTTGCGCGAATGCCGACCGAGTATGTCGTTGAAACGTGGATCGAGTTCGATATGGTATTTGTCAAGATACTCGAATAGCTCTTCCGTGCCGAGAACTTTGGCGATCCTCACTAACTGATCGTAGTTATCGTGTCCATGGAAGAAGGGCTCTTTCCTGAAGATCATACTCGCAAGCATACAGCCCAGGGACCACATATCCAGTGAATAATCGTACATCTGTAGAGAAAAAAAAAGAAAGTTTACCTTCAATTTTCAATTCAAAATTCACCTATTACACGAAATCTATTTGAAACGGAAGCAGGATGAACGAACCTGATAATCTACTAAAAGTTCTGGCCCTTTAAAGTAACGCGAAGCAACTCGAACGTTGTACTCCTGTCCTGGATGGTAAAATTCCGCGAGACCCCAATCGATTAACCGCAGTTTTCGATTTTCGTGATCTATCATCACGTTGTGCGGCTTTACGTCCCTATGCATTATGCCCATACTGTGGCAATAGTCCAATGCCTGGAAATTAAAAAAACTTTTAGTAGGACAAAAAAAATGCAATCGAAAATGGGGCAATGCATATATATTTTTGATGGTTCCTATTTTTGAAAAAAAAAGATTGAAACATGCCTTTAATAATTCGTAGAGGTAGTATCTTATATCGTAGTCTGTCAGCGTCTGATAGAGCTGTTTAAAATCTGTGTTGTTGACATGTTCGAATATCAATGCTGGTGTCCTTGACACTGGGTCTTTAACAACTGCTTGGAGCGTAATTATGTTGGTCCCACCTCTAAGATTTTCTAAGATTTTAATCTCTCTCTTGATCTTCTTCTTTTTAACAGGCTGCAAATTAATTCACCGGGTATTAGACCTTGTCCGCATCTAAAGTAACTTACAAACTACTTTTAACTTGCAATTGGCAAGAGCATATGGTTTATTCTCTGTCCAAGCATTCAATAAATTGATCAAGATGAGTTACCTTTAATATTTTGACAACACATTTTTCATTATTTGTGATATTGATAGCCTCGAAGACTTCACTATATTTTCCACGTCCAAGTTTTCTCACTAGCTGGTAATCGTCCTGTTGTCTGTAAGAATAACAGATTTTGTTTTACATTTTTGTTATGGAATTAATTAGGTGTATGTTTTATATGATTGAAAAGAAAATTGCCTCACCCCCAGTCGACGACATACGACTCATAATCCCAGTAATCTCTGGATTTGTGTGAATTAACATCTGTATAAACCCTTGCTCTACTTGGAAGCGCCATCCTCTCGAGAAGATTGTTGATTTTGCTTGCGTTGTTTCCACCACTGGCCACCTCAATGTCTCGATTACCTAATGAAAATGTACGTCCAGTAACTACTTTGTCTCCTCTGCTCACCCAACTACCAACATATGAGTGCAGCAATAAACCTAGGCAAATAGACAAACATTTCATTGCTTCTTTTGTATCAATTTTCAAGACACTAAATTCAACGATTTACAAGTGAGTAAGCGTTTTAAAAATTAGAAGATGAGTCATAATGAGAAAAAGAGAACCGCAGACTCGATGGGGATTTGAATATATAGACAATATTTCATCATTATTGTTACTAAAGAAGATTTTTAACTTAAAGTTCAAACTATTAAATGAATATTTTGCTTTATAAAGTTTCAATGTGAAATACTGGAAAATACTGTTGAAAAAAACTAATTGAAATGATGTCATTTAGTAATAATGATACAAATGATTTAAATGCAATGAAGATGTCTTTTCACACTCTCATTCATTCCACGATTAGTAGGAATTTTCTACTCTAACGTCTCCTTTTCTTTCATCAGTGTGTTTTGAGGCCTTGGAACATTTGATCAATATTCCGAAATCAAACTGAAGACCCTAAATCTTTTCAAAATACTTGAAAGAGACAATAAGGAATCGATTGGACATGATGCAACGAATAAAAACGAAGGTAATTTAAGGGATTACAGTGCAAAAGCTCAAAAAAGGGGTAGTGGGGTAACTTTCTTACGCAAAAAAGGAAAACATAGACGAAAGATTGAACATTTAATTTTACATGTCGAAAAGAACAATCTTTTTATGAGAAATGTTATACTTTTAAATAATTTATAACGATTTCTGCCATTAAAAAATTTATTATTAAAAATTGGATATACTTAGGTCGTTGGAAATCAATTCACAGTGATATAAAAAATTACGAGACAAAATAAAATGAGTTAAATACACAATTTGTGTATGTTTAACATTATTCTCATAAATATTTCTTTCCAAGATTTGCCAATTCTTCACTATAATTAATGCTTTCAATGTAAATTTGAAACTACAGTATTCAGTACAGCGAATAAAAATGCTAAAATTAATCGAATTGTTTCAGCTGGGGTGTAACAATTTGTGGGTCGACATCCAAAACAGGCGAGGAAAAAAGTTTTGAAAGCAGTTAATATCTTCTGTTCTCTTTTTTCAATTTACAATTAAAATTTTTTAAATTTAAAACAAAATCTTTATTTAGAATATTTTGCATACGTACAAAAAGATGTATTTGGGATTGACTCGAACCTGAAATTTCTTTAGTTTGAACCAAATAAACGTGTTATTATATTTTATTCGTGTGAAACATTTTTTTCGAGGCGTTTATAACGTTCCAAAATCGCAAAAAAGAAAATAAAATCTTGACAATCTTAAATCACGACAACATTTTTTCCTAAAAAGGAAAATGATAAAAATTTTCTTTGGTACAAGCTTAACAAATTCCAGGTCCGACATAGTCAACTTTTTTTTTAATTTGCATAAAACACAATCCAAGAAACTTGTTTTTGCACATTTTCAAAAAAATTGTTATTGAGGAAAATTTTTTTTTTTAATTTCGTAATTTTGTATACTGTAAAAGCTGTCATTATAACAAATTCGTCATAATTTCTGAACAAATTGGAAATATTTTGAATTTGAAATCGTTAAATTTTACTGGTTAATATTTTTATAGTAAATAACAACTTGTGTCTCTAGTCTTCACATTTTTCAAATGTATTAAAATATTTCAGCTTCAGAATTTTTTTCAAGAGCATTTCTTTTGAATACTTTAGCACTTGAAACGTTTAAATCAAATATCGTATATTTAAGGAGAAAAGAGGAAGTTATTTGAGAATAGGGAAGACGGGGGATTTCAAGAAAAAAGGAGAAACTGAGAAACTAAGAAAAAAGGGGAAACTGTGCACCCTAAAATTTAATTCATTATATTAATGCCGAATAATGAATCAACTAAATTATCCGTAAAATACTATCAATTATCCTAAAATACATATCCCAAATTTTCTTTTCTTTAGAACAATCTAACGGCTGAAATAAACTTAAAACCTTGAAAGATATTTCGATATTTTCTAATTTAAATCTAAAAACTCTAAACTTTAAGGATTTTAATTATTTGCAAGTGTATACAATATAGAGAACGATAAAAGAAAAACAAGAAAGTAAAAAAAAAAAGTGACCCAGAGTGGAATGAGTGACTCACTGCCTGGTATGGAGTATGTAATTATAATTCTAACTCATTAAAAATAAAACCAGCAAAATATTAACTCAATTGTGCCGTGTTGAAACAAAAATAAAAACTATTACGTAATTATTAGGACAAAATTCTTTTACATATACTTTAGTTAATTTACTTCATTTTGTGAAAATTTGAGAATACATGCACCTAAATCAAACTTTCTGGTTCAGATCTGACAATAAAAAAAAATAATGCAGCAGCTATTGCAAAAAAGCAGAATAAAAGTAGGTAAATGTCTCAGTAATCGTGACAACAATTCCTTGCTTTTCATTTGGTTTGAATGAATTTAAATTAAATTTGATACTACAAAATGCTATAAATAAATTTTATTATTGAATGTTACTTGTAACATATTTTTTTAACAATGTATTAAAATTATAACCAAGTTTCACGATTATCAGGATCGTTACGATTACTAACTACAGTAAAAGCCATTAGCTTGAAATTTCAAATTATTCAACGAAAGTTTCATAAATTTACATTTTTTACATCTACTTTTTTTATTTCAAAAAAATTGATATTGTCCCAATTTCGTTCCTAACTACTTATGTGAACAAAAATACCTTGCATTTATTAATTGCACACATGCTTAAAAAAATAACCTGATATAACGCTAAAATTATGAAAATATGAAATAAAATCAGATTTCGGAGCATAGTTCTACCATATCTAAAAATAGAGTCAAATTTCTCTGCACTACTTCCTGGA
The DNA here is from genome assembly GCA_010014905.2 of Druon quercuslanigerum. Classification (NCBI taxonomy): domain Eukaryota; kingdom Metazoa; phylum Arthropoda; class Insecta; order Hymenoptera; family Cynipidae; genus Druon; species Druon quercuslanigerum. The sequence goes on from JAAAKG020162146.1 coordinate 11,173, forward strand.
AATATCATAATAATTCTATTGCAAAATCGAGTGCACATGTCTAACATGGATGTAAAAGTTATTTAAAAAATCATGCAAAATTCGCAATTCTTCCTTTATACTGAGATGAAATTAAAAATAAGAAAATAGCCTAAGCAAAAAACCGATTAGGCTCGCCTATCCCCTACACCAAGCAGAAGATCTGATACTTTCAATTTCCTCGACATTATAAATAAAAAAAAAATACAAATGCAAAAGGGTCAGGATTACTTGCTTTTATAGGAAAATAAAAAAGTACAAGTAAACAAAGACTGCCTCGTGGAGAGACGCGCTGAGTGCAAAGGGTACTGAATTTGAACAGGGTCAGCGCTGTGGGCGGACCAGTAGCAAAATTAAGGTTAGGAGTCGAGTGAAAGAGAGAAATAAGACTCGCGTGCAGGTTGAGAAACCTATATCCCAGGGTGTTCGGGAGTTTTGCAGAGCGGATTGCATCGAAGGACGTAGCACTTTTGCATTTCGTAATTAGTTAAGGATTCTCGTGGTTCGCTCAATTACGAGCTTCGGGACGGGCAGTGGCTCTTGTAACTGCGCGTTACATCGCCTCGTGTCTGGCCAAGGAGACGGCCATGAATCGAGTTTCGATTGTAAATCGTATTTTTTAACAATGGCAAAAATTAATATTCAAAGTATAGAACATATGTACACACGCATGAGAATACGCGCACACACACGATAAAGAAAAATCACACGCCAGCACGATTGGAGTCATGATATGGTTGCGTTTTGGGCTCACCTAAAGCATTCCGGGCCCGAATCTTGAACAGTTTAATCCTGCCGATTAACCAAACTTTGTCACACACTCACGAAACTAGCCTAAAGGGCACCTGGAGCCACGCGAACGCGTGAAACTCGAAATTTTTTCGGGCGGCCGGCTTCTCAATCTAGCGAGGTCCAAGATGGCAGCCGGCAACCCGCCGTGAACGTGAAAAACACTAGAGTCCACTAGAGTCGTTCCGTGTACGTCAGGGCTAGGAAATTATACGTAAAATACGTAACTTGCGAGGCGAACACTGCACTTTTTAAAATTAATTCTTTTTTCATATCGAGTTGATTAAAGGATATTAAAAACGTTTTGAGGCCGTATCTCCGCCTATCGAAATTTTTGTGCAAAAAGTCCTATATTGTTGCTACGAATAGCTGAATCTGGAAAAAGGTCTCAAATGTTCGTACTAAAATTTTTGTACCATTTTTAAATGGCAACTCCATACTTTTTTATAATGTTTATCTTTTTTGACTCGATAATAATGATTTCTATAATTTAAATTATTATTTAAAAAAATCTTTGGTTAAATTGTGATTTTTTATTTAATACAGATTTCATATAGACTTATATAATTAGAAACAACTAAAGTGACTACAAATTTTTTTATCTTTTTAATTCATGTACCCTTTAGAAAAAAATGTGATTAAAAATCTTGAAACTGTAAAAAAGGGTATTTTATTATCAATAATAAAGTAAAATCTGGAAACCAATGTATAAATGTTTATCTATATATGAATTAAAAATCTTGTCACGCGGTCACGTCTAATATGTAAATTACGTAAAATACTTCCGAGTATTTCGCGTACCCGACCCTGGTCTTCTTCAAGAAATATTTTTCCCGTTTCATGAAAATTACATTAACCGAAAAACTAGAAAGTTTAAAAAAAATAATTAGGCACTGAAATCCTTTAGAATATTGAATAGATAAAAAAATGTTAAAACTTATAAGCCAAAGCAACAGTCTTAAATATATGCGATCGAGCATGACCGTTTTTGGGGTTATGTCTTTATTTTTCGTTTCCTTTATTCAAAGATTCAAATTCAAGCACATTAGGACTATTTTTCACAAATTAATCACAAATAGGAAATTATTTAAACAATCCCATTCATGAAAATACGACAATCAATACAAATAAGAAGCGTTTTCCCTCTAATTTCAAGCGTCACAACACATATTTATAAAAAAAATTATCCATTCAAAATAATTGTTCAACCTAGCTAATTACTTTTTATATTTTGAATTTGTAAATTTTATATTTTAAATATTTACTGAAATATAAGACTATAGTCGTAAATCGAAACATTGCAAAAACAAAATAAACGGTTTTTTGAACAAAAAGGAGTAGGAGGAGGAGAACGTATTGTGAAATTCGGACCAATCAAAACTCGTTATTTACTTGAAAGTTGTCCAACAAATAATTATCAGGTTATTTTCACTATTTTTGCTAAAACATCAGCCAACTTCACTTCATTAAGTGTTGCTGGAGTAAACTGGACCAAATGCATGGGACACCCTATTCTTTAATATCTTCGTAAAAACTATTTTTTTCATTGCATACATACGGAAATGATTTTTTATTTTTTATGAACTATTTAATGAAATAATAAAATGATAATAATCATTGTTTATTTAAACTTTGCAAGAATAAATTTTTTCCCTTGTATTTGTGCCACTGTTTTCCCGGTTTTCCTCTCTCAGCGCTCGACAAAGTGAAGTTAGTTGGCGATGAAGTGAAACTGCCTTATAGAAAATTGAAAACGAAGCTTAAATCACGTGTTTTGAAAACGAATTGGCGTCCATCGGAGAAGATGGCGGCGGCAGAGTTAAAAACGGATCATGTTTTACAAGAAGAAATGAATAAACAAGATGCCTCAGTTATTAATTATGAAAAGAAAATCGAGGATTGTAGATTTAGGATATTCGACACAATTTTGTACACATTTTCCATTGGAATCATCCTGACAAATATCGTGACAGGTTATAAACAAACTCCATGCTATTGATTTTGTTATTGATTTTTCAATCTTTTCACCAAATAGCAGTTTGATCGTGATTTTTTATTCTCATGTATTTTATCAAGTGATTTTACGTGTTTTAAATGTTTTTTTTTCAATTTCAAAAATGGAATGATTTAAGACGCAAGAGTTCTTTAAAAAATTCCTTTCTATTGTGTCGCGTGTCTACAACTTCTAATTTAAATTGATATTTATTTTATTTCTCATTTTGAATTTAGAAATCTGATAACATTGGTTTTTTTGCATCATGTATAAATAAATAACATAGGGAGACTATTTTGTTAATTTATATTAAAACTGTAAATGAAGTTTTGGAGCGGGTTTAGAATGAAATAAATTGGAGTTTACAAGCATTATAAGAAATTAATTCTACTTTTTTTTTTATAGATATTTTAGTGGCTGTTGAATATTTCTCCCATGGATATCTCAAGTGGTTTTATTTCAATTTTGGAATTTTTATCATACCATCAACTTTAATCCAGATACTCAGTTTAAAATGGTATCACAATGATGGAGGCCTTAAAAATATGCATTGGATTTCACATACTTTTCTCTTCGGAATTTTATACAGGTATATTTTTATTTACATATTATTTTGATTTCCTTTAGTTTCTCTGCAAAAAAGTATACATTTTAAGGAATTATAAGTTTAAAATGTTATAAAAGCATATTTTTTATGCCAATATTTAGTTTATTTGCTGTTTATTGAATTAACGAATTAAAATCTAGAATGATCAGAATTTGTGGTTTTTTCCAGATACGTAATTTTGTTAAAAGAAGTTCTTAGGAGTTTTAATCCTAAATATTCTTCAAAAAGTAAAGCCTGGATTGCAACAAACGAAAACGATGCATACACTTTGCATTTATTTTTATCCTTAGCCGTTTCTATTCCTCAATTAATTCTCCAACTTTACCTAATGGCGATTCAGCAAAGCGTGCCTTTCTGGACTGGTAAGTTTTATTTCTCATTAATTTACTCATATGTTGCAAATCGTTTTATTTATACAATTTTTGGGAAATAAGAAGGGTTTAAAATCAAATTTCTTTGATTTGAAAATTTATTCTAGCAAAATTAAATTCTTATGTGGACAGTAATTAAAGCTAAAATAAAGCTTGATATACAAAGGCTTTTGTATAACGATAAACAGTCGAAATTGCATCACATTTGTCTTTTCCTATTCACTCTTCCCCAATAAATAATATGCTTCGGGTGAGTAGGAAAATAATTTAAAATCTGTTTCATAAACGCCATATATCTTTTTTAACAGCGAAAGTGGAACTTCCTTATAATAATTTTCTGTCACAGATTTCGTAGTTGCTCCTCGAGAATTAACATTATTAAATTCAAGTCTAAAGTCTATATGATCTTGTAGTCCAGTCTCCAATAGTAAAAAGGCTATTTCTTCGTTTAGTGATTCAAATTTTAATATATAATCATATTTTATATCACATGGCATACAGGTTTCATAATATGGAACCCAGTGTTCATCAAAGTAATTTTCTGTTGCTATGAATTCCAAAAATTCGACGAATAATGGTTCGAGTCTTGTATCATTCTCTTTTTTATTTTGACGATATCTGTATGTTATGTGTCTTCCAAATCGTCGGTAATAATATTCTCGGCCTTCAATATGTTCTAATTTATCTCTATACGCAGAGAGTAATCGTTCGAATGGATGTCTGACTACCAAGAATTTTTTCGTTTTACTTAGTTTCTGTAAAATTTTAAATATTGTACTCCTTCCAAATTTAATATTATATTTCAAATTGAAAAATAAAACTATTTTAAGAACTTTAAATTAAGTTTTTTTTTAAGTTTTAGGTTATAAGAATTCTCACCTTGATTGTCGCGTTAGTATTTAATTCATTGTCATAAGCTTTGTGGACAAGAGTATTTATTTGAACCAAATTTTGTTCCACAAGCTCTTTCGTTTCTTTTGTTAAAATTCCTTTCAGCGATGAAAAATGTTTCATCCATGTTGAACTTGCAGATTTGTATATGGGGCACCATGATATTCCGTGTTCTCTGCAAATTAAAATGTAATTTCGCATTTCAACATACCATGCAGAATTTATTTGTTTAAACTTTGGTAACTTTTCACTTATAATTATGCTTTTTCTTATACTTACACATTGATAATCATTTTCGATATAACAGTTTCCAAACGCTTAGGATTTCCATGAATATGACAAAGTTTTTCTAACTTATTTACTCTTTCTTGAATTTCATCTCTCAGTCTTTTTTGAGTTTTCGACGAAAGAATATCAAGTATATAACTCTTCGACTCTGTGAGTGTATTTAAGTTTGGAATTTGAGTATCATCACTCTCTATTTTATATGAGATATATAGTGGCTTGTTAAAAAATGAGAGACATGTAAATGTTGCACTCAAAAAAAATACTGCTTGAAATATTTTCTTTTCCTAAAATAAGTCAAGTTCATGCTTCTTTTATTAAAATCTTAATTCTGAATAGTAACTAATTCATAAAGCGAAGTTTATTAATTTTGTAACCACTACCTACCTGCATAATTTTTAAAATTCTCTTATTCTTTCCGATTAAAAGAATAATATCTTTCGTTCCGAAATACAGTTGGATCTTCGAAATTCATTCAACAAAACTAACTTCTTTATTTAACTCAATCTTTTTTATTTCACATTTTTGTTTCATATTTATCACAAGAAAAAAAGAATAATATCTTTCGTTTGAAAAAACAGATATTCGAAATTCACTCAACAAAACTAACTTCTTTATTTCACTCACTCCTTTTTGTTTCACATTTTTGTTTCATATTTATCACATGCCGGGTAGTGTTGCTTGCTCTGAAAGTCGGAACCAAATGAATAAATTCTTTTAGTGAACGTTGGGATGAGAGATAACTACGTCTGTTATGAGATGCTGATAGTCCAAAAATGAGATTTGAAAGATAAAAATTGCTTCTTTACATTTTAGAGCCAATGAAAAATTAATTAGATAATTTTTCTGTATGGATTTTTATTGCATATTTTAATAAAAATTCTTATAAGCTAATACATACAAAAATAAAAATTAATACATTTTAAAGATCATAAAACATAAATTGTGAATATTTTCTAAGCAAGAGATAATTTTTTATTATGTTTATATTTTCATAAATTGTATATTTATTCAATGCAAATTATTTTCTCTACATTATACTTTAAATAATTGAATTAATTTATGTACTTATTTGTTATTAATTTACTGTTAATTTAGTGGATTTATTATCTGGCTAAATAATTCAGGCATTCGCTTCTCTAACTAAAACTAATAAAAATATCTTATTCTTAATCATTTGTTATTAATCTATCAATAATAAATTTGTAATTAATTTATTTTACAAATTCGCGAGAATTGCAATTGCGTTATCATGCCACTCTTTCTCGCAGAAGTCACACTTTTTTAGCTGTACCACGTGCCCAAGTAAAATGCTATTTGGAGCTCATATAAAAATACTTCACATAGCTGGTGGTTGAATATGAAAGTACCTAAAAATAAGCTAACATTTCTTTTCGATTTGGAGGAAAGAAATGCGCTGGACAACAAAAAAATGTCAATATCAATTATAATCAAAGATGTTAAAAAATATCAAAATAATATTATTTGTATTAATTTAAAAATGCGAGGTCGAGAAAATTAAATTCAGCTGATGTTATCTTCATTTTTAAAGAATATATAAATTTCTTTTTATTTTTTAAGTAAAAGTTATTTGTGAAAATTTGTAAAATTTGAAATTTAAAATATATCTTCATCCCTAAACGTGTGTATAGAAGATAAGGGGTAGATATTAGTATCTGTCAAATGGAATTGTGAGATACTATCATTCCTGGCACATCACCTCTCAGAAAAAGCGGAAACACGCCCACACTCATTATCAGATGACGCATCATTATTATAGTAACGGCTAACACATAATAGTCTAAGCTCATATTATTAATTTTAAACGCATCTTTCATAACTTTTGGAATATATTTTAATTAAATTCTGGTTTTTTTTCTCACCTCGAAAACGACTTAACAAGATTTGTCTAATTTTATTTTGTTTTGTCTTTTAAAAAAACAATAAAAAAACGGTTGAAAAATAAAGAGTGACGCCAAAATAGGCTCTTTTGAGCTTATTTTTTGGACCTCGCTAGTGACCTGGGGAAAAAACACAAAAATATGTTACAGGTATCAAATTACTCGTCATTGAAAAATCATTTTTCATTGTATTTTTTCTATAAAATAAACCTCACAAAAGTAACATCACGTATTTTCTTGATTGATAAGGGACTGTTGTGAAAATGATTTTATAATTAGTGGTATTTTCTATTGGGGGGGGGGGTCTTCTTAACCCCTACATAGGGGTAATTTTTAGAAAGTTTAAAAAAACCAAAAGCGATGCTCATTTTGATTTTCAATTACGAGTAATTTGATATCTGTAACATATTTTTATATTTTTCCCCAGGTCGCCAGGGAGGTCCAAAAAAAACGCTAATTTTTGCGTCACTCTTTATCTTTCCCCCTGAAAATAAAATATCTTGCAATGTTTCTTGATTTTTAAATTCTTGACGTCACATTGAAGTGCATAATTATATGATTCCAGGTGCGTCAGTTGCAACATCACTCTGTTCTTTAACATGGGCCTTCTCTGGATACATAAAATTTAAACTAAACACTTATTGGGGCCATCAAAAATCTAAATGTTTAGCTTTATTAATTCAACTCTGCTGGCGGGGTTCTTTGCTCGCTTCGAGAATTACAGCCTTAGTCCTTGCTGCATTATGCTTACAAAGCTGGCTTTTCGTCTTCCTAGGTAATTCCTCTTCAAAAACATTATCTACCACACTATTTAATTATTTATTTCATATTTAAAAATCCCTCCATTGCATTTTATTAATAAGCTCCACTACTTGCAGGCATCCACAGTCTAATAATGACCCTCTGGATAACATTTCAAAATACCCTTTCTAAAAAAAAATGGGAGAACAATGTCTACAACTGCATCCTGGGACTCATCTACTTCTTCGATATCTTCCTTTTAAACAACGACTATCTCTGGTATCGAATCTGCACCTACTACGTCCTAATCATGATTCAAAATGTAGCATTTTTAACCGTTTACACCCTCTACATTCAAGAAACCCTCAGCACAAATATTTTCGTGATATCTTACATTTTAATTCTCGGGGGAACACTTCTCGGATTGGCGAGTATGTTTCTCTACTATCGTAAGTTTAGATACAATACAACATTTATCCAGAGTTTGCAACTCTTACGAAACCACGAGACTGATTTTGAGCTTACGAAAAAGTCGCCATCTGAAACAATCAAGAGTAAAAAAAATGAATCCCTTGTTTCTTTGCCGCAAGCTCCCGATATTTCTCCTACAAATGCCCTTTCTGAGGAAGTCACAGCAGACAAGAAATCCCTTCTAACAAACATAGAACAAAACGCCGAATCAGTAGAACGCGGAATCATCAACTCCAGTTTCGTCCACTCGGACGATCCCGAAGAAGTTCCACAAATAATTATCGAATCCAGCAAAGTAGAGTCTCCCAATTCGTTAAAAAAATATGAAGCTAAAATCGAAGAGTTCTCTGAGATGAAGAAAACGGATTCGAAGACCCAACAAGAAGCTGCCGGAAAAATGTCTCCAGAGAGATTCAACAACGAAAACGTGCATCAAATGTACAGAGACATTTGTTCAGCTATTGAAACTGACGACTCTCTAGATTCCGCTAATCTTTCTCTTCAGAAAAGAAGAGGAATTTGCTCCCTGACTCAACTTGGTCTGGAACTCGTCACTGATGTCGATAACTACGTCGAAAAAAGATTTTCACTCTCTTCCTCAGAGGAGAAATACAAGCTGAAAGGTTTTAAGGTCGATCCACTTCCCCCAGAATCCTCGAGTGATGGTAGCATAATCCCTGCAAGTATAAAAGGCAGAAGAAGAATGGACACCCCGGTGATTTCCGACGTGAGTGAAGCAACCGATAGTGAAAAAGCATCGGAGAGTAATTCTCAGATGAGTCAGATTACTTCGATTCACGATTACGAAAATCTCTGTCCGTTGGGAGTTGCTCGTCCGCCTTGGTGCATTCGAAGTTGGAAGGGTTACACAGATATTGAAACTTATATCCACGACGATAGTATTGTTAGGGATAGAAGAAGAGACACTTTAACAAGCACAGCCACAGGAACTACTCTCAGTTCCGATTTCTCTGATGGAACTTATTCTTCGAGTACACTTTCGAAAAGACTTGCGAAGAATTCAAGGCAGGATGACTACCTCGATACGCTAGCTTACGATTTGGGAGACTGGGAGTCGAACATTTTTAATGAAGATGATTCTTCGAAGTTCGAAGTGAATGAAGATTCGAATTTATTTTCAGCCAAGCCAATTGTCATCGACGATAGAGGTGGCATGTTAGCTTTGGATACAATTTTGGAAGAGCATGAAGATTTTACAAGTAGCTCGGAAGGTATCTTTCTTAATGAAAATATTAAACGAAAAACTGCTGCAAGTTCACTCGTGGCTACGATTGACGAAATCAGAAAGTACGCTGCTGAAAATTCTCCTAGACATGTTTATCATCGAACTGAGAAGCAGTATGAAGATCTAAGTCACTCTCTCTTAATGAAGAATTATCATTTCCAGGGTCCACTTTCAGGGAATGAGTTTAGTACTGATCGTCCAGAGAATCCCTGGAATTTGTTTATTAGGGAGAACAATTCTCTGGGTATCAGTGATATTTCAAATGTTTGCTCCAGAGTCTCTATAAGAAAGACTCCTTTAATTAGTGCCATTTTGTCCGATTCTCCGGTTCTGGAATCGCGGACGAAAACTGAGAAGTATACGAAAGATGATATTCACATGGATGAGAATAATGTTTATGTCGATATGAAAGCCTTGCAAGCTGAGAATTACAACGATTTTTACAAAGAGTTGAATGATTCATTTTGCGAAGTACTTAAGGAAAATATACCTCTTAGAGAAAAGGCTGTTGTTGTAGATATTCAACCTCAAATGAAAACCTTTTCGAACGAAGGTATTTTATGTGATATTCTGTTGAAACCTGCCGTGCCAAAACCGGATTCAATGTCAGTTGAAAATCTATCTTGTAAGTTTAGTAGTCCGCGATCTAGTTCTTCCTTTTCCAATGAAAAACGAAGGAAATCCATTTGTCGTCCGAGAAGAAAGTTTTCCTTACTGAGGGAAAAATTCGAAGTGAAATCCAAGCAAATTTCAGATCAGTCGATTTTGAACTCGAATAAAAGAATCTTGAGGAAATTTAACAGCCAGGGAATTGATGATTCCGTAGTTGCGTATGAAAAGGAAAATTTTCCGACGATGACTAGAAAGAGTTTTACAGAAAAAAGGGAGCAGATTGAGGATGTTAGGTGTAATCTGAAAGAGAGGAGGAGTATTTTTCTGAAGCAAGTACTGTCCCCACCGAAGTTTCAGAGTTGGAGTAGAAAAAAGGTTTTTAGTCCAAGTACTGAGATTATTCCTAAGGCTCTTCAATTTTGAGTGAGGATGTTTGTAAAATTTTGGTATTATCTACGTTGTATAAAACGTAATGATCTCATGATATTATGTACATTTAAGTCTTTTATAGAGTATTTTTTTAAATGTTGTAGATAGATTTAAGTGCCTTATATGTTAGGTTGCATTCGCAAAATGAAAGTCTTACGGATGGACAGCAATTCAAGGTTGTCACATGATTTAACAATGTTTGCATTTTATTTTTATTCATAAAATTTTTATTTGACACTTGAGGACTTTGATTTTTAAAAATATGTTTTGATTATTAAATTTGTTATATTTAGATGGAGGCGTTACGAAATTTTGCAAGACAATTGTGGCAACCTTGAAATTAATAGAAACTGATTAAATACTGCAGTATTATTTTAAGGATGTGACAAGATCATTTACGTTTTATAAAATACGGTCGCAGTTTTGTGCGTGTACATAATTTATAACTTTTATACAAATTTTTTACACTAGATTTAAAAATGCGATACTCATAATATTTACTTTTTTATATTCTTTACATTTCTTCTTTAATTTTCTTCAATTCTTCTTTCTGATACTTCAAAAATTTCCGTAGACTCAGAAAGTGGAATTCTCCATTTAATTTAATTTTCTCATTTTTTCTTCTCAATTTTTGTTTTACTTTTTTTGTATTGCAGTATCGTCTTAAATCGTTGCACCAACGAATGTAAATGCATTTTTAGCCTTCAACAGAAAAATACAAGTTTCTCAAATCACGCTACTTTTTTGTATAAAACAATAAAAATAAGTTGATGTTAAATTGCAACTGAGTTCTTATTTTAATATAGAAATGTTGATTTTTTATATTTACATACTTATTATGAAATTTTTCAAAATTACTTAAACATTAATTTAAAAATTATAATTGTTAATACTCTTTACTAATTATTTGCATATTTAAATTATTTTTTATCTCTACAAAAAATATTTTAATTATGAAGAGGGTGTCTATCCCACCTGGAAAACTTGGAATTGTCAGGGAATTTTTTCGAGAGGGTACTTAAGTTTCTTGCAAATTGCATTGTTAAATTTAATAACAATAATTCTTCATTTGTAAAAGTTGCTTTATATTAATGTGTTAAACTATTTTGTTGAAAGCTCGTTTTTTTTGTTAAAAAATCAATTTTTTAAACCGAAAATTGATCGGTTTTAGTTGAAACTTCAAGTATCTGTTTGAAAATTCACGTATTGTGTTAAACATTCGTTCTTCTTGGTTTAATTACATTGTTTTTCATTTAAAAAATTGAAATATAAACTAATACATTTTTTGTTCCAGATTCATCTTTTTTGAATGAAGATTTAATTACTTGGTAAAATTTAATTTGGTAAATTAATTGATAAAACTAATTTTTTGTTGTTAAAGATTCATCATTTTGATAAAAAAAATGTATCTCTCTTCTTTAACTGAAAATTGAAAAATTTCAGTTGCCACTTTCACTATTTTGTTGAAATTTTTTTTCTTCATTGTAGTTTTTTTTGCTTTTTGGTAGAATCAGTCTTATGGACTAAAAATTAATCTTTTTGTGGAAAATTTAATGATTCTTGTTAAATTCTCATAATTTTGGTTAAAAATTCATGTTTGCAGTTTAAAATTCAACTTTTTCAGACGACGATTCCTACTTTTAATTAAAAATTCTTCACTTTGTTTGAAAATGTGACTATTTAAACAAAAATGAGTTGAGTTTTATTTGCAAATTAGTTTTTTACCGGAAAATGCAACTATTGTAACTGAAAATTAGATCCTTTTAGTTGAAAATTCATCTGTTTGGTTAAACATAAATTTGTAACTGAAAATTCAACTATTAGTTTATCTTATTAATTGAAAATTCAAGCATTTTTGTTGAAAATTCGTGTTTTTGGTTAAAAATTAACTATTACAGTTGAAAATTGATCATTTCAGTTGAAAATTGATTTAGTTCCTTAAAAATTCGAGTGTTGTAATTAAATATTGATCACTTTAGTAAATTTTTAATCTTTTTGATTAAAAATAAAACTGCTTAGTGAAGAGTTAAATTAAATCTGTTTTAAATATAAATCTTTTTTTTTTTGTGAAAATATAATTAACTGAAAATTTTACTATTCCATTTTTGGTTGAAAACTTATATTTTTTAGTTCAGAATTCATCTATTTGTTTGAAAATTTTATTATTTTTTTTTTTTGAAAATTCAATGCTTGATTAAGAATTAATGAATTTTTATAAAAAGTCTTCTTTTTGTTAGAAAATTAATGTTTTCGGTTGAAAATTCGCCTATTTGGTTAAAAATTCCTCCGTTTGAAAATACAAATTTCTACTTGAAAAGTTAGGAATTTTAATAGGTTAAAATTGAATTTAATATAATACCCACATTATTTGATCTAAGTATGCACTGAATTTTAAGCATAAGTAGATAGAATAAAAATTTAAGAAATGATAATTATGTTTTTAGTATTCTTTAATTAATCTGTCCTGCTAAAATATTGAGGAATATCTTCTAATATTAATTGACTTCGTAGAAACTAAAAAAAGCATTATTCATAATAAAATCGCGAAAAATTATACCTGGAAAAAACCTAAATTGTCAGGAAATTTTTTTCCAGGACTTGACAATTTTAAAATAAAAAAAACGAGGCAGACTAATTAGGACAATGAAGAATAACAGTTTTTTCCTTTGTACTTTATTTTACTAATTCAATTATAAATATTCTCTAAATGTTCATTGTATGATTTTATATACACAAAAACTACGTAAGCAACGAAGTTTCGATACTACACGTCATACTATGTCTTCCTTCTTTTCATTAAAAGAGTCCTCAGTATGTAAACACATGTGTAATTGGAATTGCAACTTAATTAGTTGCAATAGGTCTAAAATCTATTGATCGCCTCTGAATGTATAACATGGCAAATATATACAAAAGAGTAAAAACTATCGTTTAATTCTGCAAGAATACTGAAAATTAACTGGACTAAAAATAGCTCAATTATCTTCTATTCTTGTATGCCGAAAGTGCGATGATTAGTATGATTCTATTATTAATTCTATTATTACATGTAATGAGAATTTACAAATAATAGACAATAAAAGAATCAGCATCCCTCGTTAGATCACTTTTACATTTAGAATGAAAAACTTATTTTTGAAGCAAAGCTTCAAGAAAAATTGCATTGGAATAAAACTACTATCTTCATATTATGACAATATGAATATAAATATTTATAAAAAAAGTATAAAAACTGATCAATCTGAGAATTTAAACTTAAAATACTGAGAAATCTGTAAAATAAACTCGATTCACTGATTTCCGTTATTGAAAGAAAAAGAGAATATCACAGGCTTTACAGTTACAAATATTAAATACGTGAAAATGGATATCGAATGGTGAACTTACTGATACTAAACTATACTCTTTAATAATTTATCATCGTTATTACTTTTTCAAGGCAATAATAAGTGTTAAAAAAATCTCACATTTAAAAAATCCGTATAGAAAAATATCTCGATTTAAAATTTCACGGAAAACTTCAAGAGTTACTTAAAAAACAAAACCAATTCTTGAAGTATCTTCCAAAATGATATAAAATACGTTTACGTACTGGCGAGGTTGTAGCCATTATGTAAAAATTACAATCATAATATGCTTTGCACAATCGTGCTAAGGCTTGACCCTTGAATAAAGTAATACTTTCAAAGTTTCTTTCTTCAAGACAACGAAAAAATGTTGAATCAGATATTCAGTCCGTCATCTAGTGACTTAGAAGAAACGTAAAAAATACTACGTGTCTACACTATAGTGTAAAAGTCGCATTCGCAGACAGACTTGATCAGATTATTCCTCCATACGTCTGCGATAAATAACCTTTCGAGTTTATATTTCTAATAAATAATTTTCCTTCTCAGATCGGTGTACTCTGCTCGTTATTCGTATTGTCTCCATATTTCATGATCCACTCGATATGACAAACCAGTGGCAAACTTCTTAAATTTTCGCAGATTCTGGTTTTTAGAGAAACTCTGTATAATTCATGAGCAATTTGATTCAGGGACTTTCTTTTCGTTTCAGGGATGAACAAAAAGACGTAGAATATCGTTATCAGACATGCGAAACTGTATAATAAATAGGCACCAGCCAATGTCAGCATTTCTGAGAAAAATTAGAAAAATAAGAATCATAACAAGTATTTTTTTCTAAAAGTTTACCCCCCCCCCCCCCCCCGATTTATACATCTTAACGAAACACTTAAATCCCTATCTTGCAAATGATATTATTTTTAAATTTTTGCGAGACGTTTAAAGTTATGTAATGTGTGAAACTTCACGAAAAAATTTTTTTTAATTATTTACGATCGAAATGGATTAATCTCAGTTTTTTTTAGCTGAAGCTCTTTTTATGCACAGTATTTCACTTTTTTTTTTAGAAGAAGAAGGCATTTTTCTTGAAAGTATGAACTTAAAAAACAAATTATTCGAGAAATTTTTTTAGCATTTTCGACTGACTTCTTTTCCTCTTTCTTTTTTTATCCTAAACAATTAAGACTAACAACTATTTTAAATAAGAATAAAGAAAGTTTTGTTTTCCCAAAAAAGTAAAATATTTGTTGTAAAAAAATATTTGCTCCTAATATTGTAGTTTCTAAAAATCATACATTTAAAGATAAACAAGGTAAGAACAAAAAATTCTGGCCGAGAAAAACTTCAAGCTTTTCCTGCAATAATGTAATTTCTAAAGTTCATAATTTTAGAGAAAATGTGAAAAATGCCCCTTTCTTCACAAGAAGGTAGTGGCCATAAAATAGGTTCAAAATACAAAAGAGAAGAGCAGAACATTTTGGACACAAAAATCTGTAAATCTTTTACTCCAATATTGTAGTTTCTGAACTTCATAATTTTAGAGAAAAGTTCAAAAGAAATGGATCGTTAAACGCTTCGAGCATGTCCTAGAAAACTTGTTCAGAGATTTTTCTCTTTTGAGTAAAAATTTGAAGGGCCGTAACATTTTTACAAACTTGAGCAACTTTGGTATACCAAATTTTCTATGTTTACACATTTTAAAATTTAAACATATTTTTTCTTTTATGTTTTACACAATACACAAATTTGAAAGTTTCGTGAAAATTCGAAAATATTTATATGAAGCAAACAACAACAGGGGTTAATTATTTCCTTAATAAAATTAATACCTTAAAAGGTATGAATAGGGGGGGGGGCGGACTTTTGTAAAAAATATATTTATTTTTAAAATTTGAATCCTAACAGAGATACTTACTCGTTACTTTAAAAATCGATTCAGAGACGAGTACGTGAGAAATCCAAAGGACGATTACGAAAAAGCCAATCGATCTTCCTCTGATAGTCGCTGGAAAAACTTCACAGATAATTAAAAGAGGAACTGGGCCAATTCCTAGAGCGTAGGCCGATTCGTAGACGAACAAAGTTATTACAGCAAGAATTTGAAGACCACCGGTCAATCCTTCGGAAGTAATTTGAGACTGAAAATATTTTTACTTATTAAATGATTTCAAGGTATATAATGTGGATTACTTTGAGTTGTAACGTCGGATTGCTGAATAAATTTTAAATGTAAACATGTATGGGACCATCCATAAACTACGTTTCCAATTTGGGCAACTTTTAAAGACCGCCCCCCCCCCCGTTGACAACCGCTTATTTGGTTATGCCCCCCAACCCAGAAAGTTACGTAGCCTTTACTTATATACTGACTTTTTTCTGTTTATAGCGAGTCAAGTTGCCAAAATACCTATATTGTCTACGCATTGTGTACCGTGTGATAAATTATAAACTTCTGTAATAAATGAACAATATAAATAAAAATTTTGAACTAAAAACATTTTTAACCAAAGAATGGTATCATTAAACTTTTAATAAAGAAATAATTTTAAATAATGAAAAAAACGAATTTTTCACCAATTAGCTGATTTTTTAAACTACATTATTATACTTTCAAGTAAAAATGACGAATTTTCTACAAAAAAAAAAAAACAGTTGAATTATCAAATCAAAAGCATGAAAACTTTATTAAAAAAAAAAGGAATTTTATACCAAAACAGACAAATTTCCAACAAAATACAAGAACATCAACCAAAGAAAAAAGGAATAAAAAAAAGTTTAATTACCAACAAGACATGAATTTTTAACTACAATTTTTAATCATCAACCAAAAAAATGCATTTTTAATCAAGTACTTTTTAAAACCATGTTGTTAAATTTAGAATTAAAGAGATCAATTTTTAAACAAAAAGATTAATTTACTACAAAGAAATACGAGTTTTAAATAAAATTCAAGTTCTCAACCAAAAAATTAAAGTTTCAACTAAAAAAGACAAATTTTTCAACAAAAAGATTAACTAACTATCCAAAAAGACGAATTTTTAATCAAATTCAAGAATTCTTAACGAAAAAGATAAAATTTCAACTAGAAAACACGAATTTTTAAACAAAATAATTAATTCACTATGAAAACGACGAATTTAAAAAAATTTAAGAATCCTGAACCAAAAAGTTGAATTTCCAATTAAAACAGAATTAAAAAAAAAGATTAAATTACTAACAAAAAATACGACATTTCAATAAAATTCAAGGATTCTCTACCATAAAGTTAAATTTTTAAGGAAGAAAGAAAGAAAATTAATTTCTAAGAAAGTAGTTCAACTTGACAACCTAGCTCTTAAAGTTTGAATCAAGAAGTTGAATTTTCTAATTAAAAAGGTGGATTTTTAAACAAAAAGATTAATTTACTAAAAAAAAAGACATTTTATTAATATTTAAGAATTCTCAACCATAACGTCGAATTTTCTACTAAATAAGATTCATTTTTAAACAAAAACATCAATGCACTACCGAAAAATACGACTTTTTAATAGAGTTCAAGAGTTCTCAATTAAAAAGTTGAAGTTTCAACTAAAAAAGGTAAATTTTTATACGAAAAGATTAATTGACTACCAGAAAATATGAATTTTCAATAAAATTCAAGATTTCTCAACCAAAAAGTTTAAATATGTCAACTAAACAATATAAATTTTTAAACAAAAAGATAATTTTTACTACCAAAAAAGACGAAATTTTAATAAAATTGAACAATTCTCAACCAAAAAGTTGAATTTTCAAACAAAAAGATTAATTTTCTACTGAAAGAACAAATTTTTAACCAAATTCAAGATTTCTTAACCAAAAAGATGAATTTTCAAACAAAAAGATTCATTTACTAGCAAACAGGACGGATTTTTCATAAAATTCCAAAATTCACGACCAAAAGATTAAATTTTCATCTAAAAACATAAATTTCTGAACAAAAAGAATAATTGCCTAAAAAAACATTCAACATCTGGAAACGTACTAAAAACGTTACCATACGTACTTTTAAAGCAAAAATTCTCTAAATTCTAAAAGGTACGTGTAACGTTACTTTGAGTGGGACTCCTCTCTTCCTACTTGTTACCAAACGTAGTTTTTGTGCGACTCCACCCCTCCCCCCCCCCCCACCCCCCCCCCTGCGGCAAAACCACACGTACGAGCTCCGTGAACCTGCATCCACTCTCCCT